>SJYX01020675.1:96215-115126 GCA_006410675.1 Oreotragus oreotragus
GATAGCATATTCAAAAGCAGAGACATTACTTTGCCAACAAAGGTCCGTCTAGTCAAGGCTATGGTTTTTCCTGTGGTCATGTATAGATGTGAGTGTTGGGCTATGAAGAAGGCTGAGCGCCGAAGAATTGATGCTTTTGAACTGTGGTGTTGGAGAAGACTCCTGAGAGTCCCTTGGACTGCAAGGAGATCCAACCAGTCCATTCTGAAGGAGATCAGCCCTGGGATTTCTTTGGAAGGACTGATGCTAAAGCTGAAACTCCAGTACTCTGGCCACCTCATGTGAAGAGTTGACTCATTGGAAAAGACTCTGATGCTGGGAGGGGTTGGGGGCAGGAGAAGAAGGGGACGACAGAGGATGAGATGGCTGAATGGTTGCTGGGTGTCCTGGTGAGAGGCATTTTTGTTCTGTTATAAATGTACAATTAGTTGTAAGTTAAAGGGGAGAGAAAAAAGCAATGACATATGTCACCATGATGCTGATGTCACTCCTCAATAATCACTTTGAAGGACAGTGTTCTAAATGCATCAATTAAAAGACAAAGGTTGTCAGAGTGGATTAAAAAACAAGATCCAGCTATACTTTGTGTACAAAAAATGCACTTTAGATATAAATATGGATATACAGTAAAAGCAAATGCATGGAAAAGCATACAGGTATCCCCTGATTTCCAAAAGTTTGCTTATATCACTTTGCTTTTCAAAAGACATACATTAGTATAGTGATGACTTTTTTGTAAAAGTGAATATCTTCTTTGGATTTCTTTCAGTTAACAAGAAATGGGTACTAATGTAGGGCATTTTTTTTTTTTTGGTGGTGGTATTGTAAAAGTGAAATGGTGTAGTGTGAAATTTTGGAAAGCAGATACTCTTTACTATATGTCATTTGGGTTAGGAAAGGTTTCTAGTAGGTAGGAATGCTATACTTTCAAATAGAGAGGGAGCCTGTACTATGCTAAAACTAATAAAAAGAAAACAGGTATTGCTATATTAACTTCAGACAGTAGATTTCAAATAAGGGAATTATCAGGGATAATTACATAATGATAAAGTGTTCAATTCTCCAAAAAGACAAAACAATTCTTAATGTGTATGCACATATCAACAGTGTGCCAAACCACATGAAGCAAAAACATGGAATTTTCCAGGCAAAATACTGGAGTGAGTAGCCATTCCTTTATCTAGGGGATCTTTCTGACCCAACCTGGGTCTCCTGCATTGCAGTAGATTCTATACCATCTGAACTTGGAGGTTTAGGCACTAGACCATGGAGAGATAAGAAATTATTCTGTACATCAGAGAGACACTGAAGATTTTGAATGATATACAGGCTTATATTTTAAAAGTTAATATGTGGAATTTATTGTAAAGAGAAAAAAGTAGAAGTAGGGAGAAGATAATAAGGCTATTGAAGTAGTGTAGGAATTATGCAACAGAAACTTGGGCTAAGGTACTGGTAGGTAGGATAGATGAGTGTTTGTTGTTGTTGTTGTTGCTGGTTTTTTTTTTTTTTTTTTTTTTTTACAAAAGACCTTGGTTCAGTTCAGTTCAGTCACTCAGTCATGTCCGACTCTTTGCAACCTCATGAATCGCAGCATGTCAGGCCTCCTTGTCCATCACCAACTCCTGGAGTTCACTTAGACTCACGTCCATAGAGTTGGTGATGCCATCTAGCCATCTCATCCTCTATCGTCCCCTTCTCCTTCTACCCCCAACCCCTCCCAGCATCAGAGTCTTTTCCAATGAGTCAACTCTTTGCATGAGGTGGCCAAAGTACTGGAGTTTCAGCTTCAGCATCAGTCCTTCCAAAGAAATCCCAGGACTGATCTTCAGAATGGACTGGTTGGATCTCCTTGCATCCAAGTGACTCTCAAGAGTCTTCTCCAACACCACAGTTCAAAAGCATCAGTTCTTCGGCGCTCAGCTTTCTTCACAGTCCAAGTCTCACATCCATACATGACCACTAGAAAAGCCATAGCCTTGACTAGACGGACCTTTGGTGTCAAAGTAATGTCTCTGCCTTTCAACATGCTATCTAGGTTGGTCATAACTTTCCTTACAAGGAGTAAGCATCTTTTAATTTCATTGCTCTATCACCATCTGCAGTGATTTTGGAGCCCCCCAAAATAAAGTCTGACACTGTTTCCACTGTTTCCCCATCTATTTGCCCTGAAGTGATGGGACTGGATGCCATGATCTTCGTTTTCTGAATGTTGAGCTTTAAGCCAACTTTCTCACTCTCCTTTTTCATTTTCATCAAGAGGCTTTTTAGTTCCTCTTCATTTTCTGCAGTAAGGGTGGTGTCATCTGCATATCTGAGATTATTGATATTTCTCCCTGCAATCTTGATTTGAGCTTGTGCTTCTTCCCGCCTGCTAAAGAGTTTAAAGGAAGACTAGAAATTATGGAACACGTGATTCAGTCTGCATTGTTTCTAGAATTTTCTCTTTTGAATGTGAGCAAATACTCATGAACTTTAAGTTATTCATTACAAAACATTTATTGTACACTTAGTATGCTTCAGAGCATTTTAGACACCAGAGATGATAATATGGATTAGAAAGACAGTATTTCTGTTGTTGCAGATATTTAGTGTTAGTCCGGGAAAGAGAGAAGTTATTAGGAAAGCTCAAAACTATAAAAAAATGATAAAATAATTTCAGTACTAAGAAATGACAGTATTTGATAAAGGGATCTTATAAATCCTCTTTGAGAAAGTTGCATATTAACTGAGATCTGAAATCATGAAGAGGTGTCACTAAGCAGTGAAACAGAATTCTGAGGTGAGGAAAAATCAGCTGTAAAGATCCTGAGGTAGAAATCAGTATGGTATGTTTGAATGTTTGAAAGAAGATTGATGAGTTTGGAGAATAACAAGCAATTCCTTCTCTCCAAATGGTAAGAAATGAAGTTCTAGATTTTTGTGTTAATTATAGATGCTTTTGAACTGTGGTGTTGGAGAAGACTTGAGAGTCCCTTGGACAGCAAGGAGATCCAACCAGTCCATTCTGAGTATTCATTGGAAGGACTGATGTTGAAGCTGAAACAACAATACTTTGGCCACCTGATGTGAAGAACTGACTCATGTGAAAAGACCCNTGAACTGTGGTGTTGGAGAAGACTTGAGAGTCCCTTGGACAGCAAGGAGATCCAACCAGTCCATTCTGAGTATTCATTGGAAGGACTGATGTTGAAGCTGAAACAACAATACTTTGGCCACCTGATGTGAAGAACTGACTCATGTGAAAAGACCCTGATGCTGGGAAAGATCAGGAGAAGAAGGGGACGACAGAAGATGAGATGGTTGGATGGTATCACCACTCAGTGGATATGAGTTTGAGTAAACTTCGGGAGTTGGTAATGGGCAGGGAGGCCTGGCGTGCTGCAGTCCATGGGGTTGCAAAGAGTCGAACATGACTGAGTGACTGAACTGAACTGAATACTATAGAGGATTTTATTACTTATGGTAAGAGATTTAGATTTCATTTTTAATGCAATGAGAAAAAATAAGTGTTTTCAGTTTGAGGTGACTTGGTCATTTTTATCATGTTAAAGTATCACTTCAACTAGTTGAAGAAAATGTGGTTGGACAACAATGAAGACAGAAAGACTAGCTGTCCCACAGTTAGTTGTTCAGGTGAGAACAGTGAGATTTCTGCTATGACAGTAGTTCTGCTTCACAGTAGTGGAGATGGAGAAAATCAAGTTTGGGGATATGTTGCAGTGACAAAGTTTACAGGACTTGTTGACTGACTAGATTGGAGATATGAGGGAAAAAGAAGACTCCAGAATGCCTATTAGGCTTTTGATATGAATACCTGGGTTATTGAGGTGGAGAATATGACAGTGAGATGAGTTTGCAGAAACCAAGTAGAAAATTTTGTTTTAGACTTTCAAGCTGTGGAATGCTGGTAGATGTCAAGTGAACATATTTGTGAATGAGTTTAGATAGCAGGGGTAAGGGCAGAGTCACAAAGTTTGAATTTTCACTGTATAGATGATAATCAAAGTCAGTGTAGAGAGGAAAATGAGATTACTTAGGACAAGGAAATAGAGAGGTGGAAAGTTCCAAAGATTAGAGATTGACAGTGGAGGAGGAGCTAGCAAGTAAAACTGAAAAGGAATGGCCAGAAATGTAGGAAGGAGATGGAGGAGTTAGCAGCTAGAGTTAGCACTTCATTTCATGAAGGACATTTGAGGGAGATGAAGGCAGAATTGTGACCATTGGATTGGTAATAAGGAGAATGGATGAAAGAGAAAGAGAAGAGTGGAAAAGTTGGTTTAAAGCTCAACATTCAGAAAACTAAGATCATGGCATCTGGTCCCATCATTTCATGGGAAATAGAGGGGGAAACAGTGGAAACAGTGTCAGACTTTATTTTTTTGGGCTCCAAAATCACTGCAGATGGTGATTGCAGCCATAAAATTAAAAGACACTTACTCCTTGGAAGGAAAGTTATGACCAACCTAGACAGCATTTAAAAAAGCAGAGACATTACTTTGTCAACAAAGGTCCATCTAGTCAAGGCTATGGTTTTTCCAGTGGTCATGTATGGATGTGAGACTTGGACTGTGAAGAAAGCTGAGCACTGAGGAATTGATTCTTTTGAACTGTGGTGTTGGAGAAGACTCTTGAGAGTCCCTTGGACTGCAAGGAGATCCAACCAGTCCATCCTAAAGGAGATCAGTCTTGGGTGTTCATTGGAAGGACTGATGCTGAAGCTGAAACTCCAGTACTTTGGCCACCTCATGTGAAGAGTTGATTCATTGGAAAAGACCCTGATGCTGGGAGAAATTGAGGGCAGGGGGAGAAGGGGACAACAGAGGATGGGATGGCTGGATGGCATCACTGACTCAATGGACATGAGTCTGAGTGAACTCCGGGAGTTGGTGATGGACAGGGAGGCCTGGCAGGCTGCAANGGAAACAGTGTCAGACTTTATTTTTTTGGGCTCCAAAATCACTGCAGATGGTGATTGCAGCCATAAAATTAAAAGACACTTACTCCTTGGAAGGAAAGTTATGACCAACCTAGACAGCATTTAAAAAAGCAGAGACATTACTTTGTCAACAAAGGTCCATCTAGTCAAGGCTATGGTTTTTCCAGTGGTCATGTATGGATGTGAGACTTGGACTGTGAAGAAAGCTGAGCACTGAGGAATTGATTCTTTTGAACTGTGGTGTTGGAGAAGACTCTTGAGAGTCCCTTGGACTGCAAGGAGATCCAACCAGTCCATCCTAAAGGAGATCAGTCTTGGGTGTTCATTGGAAGGACTGATGCTGAAGCTGAAACTCCAGTACTTTGGCCACCTCATGTGAAGAGTTGATTCATTGGAAAAGACCCTGATGCTGGGAGAAATTGAGGGCAGGGGGAGAAGGGGACAACAGAGGATGGGATGGCTGGATGGCATCACTGACTCCAGGGACATGAGTCTGAGTGAACTCCGGGAGTTGGTGATGGACAGGGAGGCCTGGCAGGCTGCAATTCATGGGGTCACAAAGAGTCGGACATGACTGAGTGACTGAAGTGAACTGAACTGAACTCAGCTGATGTGACTTTAGAAGTAATTTTTATGTAAAGTAGAAGGACTGGGAGCCTGAGAGATGAGTTGCTGCTATTGTTTAGCCATTAAGTCCTATCTGACTCTTTTCAACCACTTGGACGCAGCATGCCAGGCTTTCCTGTGTTTCACTATCTCTTGGAGTTTCCAACCATCTCATCCTCTGTTGCCACCTTCACCTCCTGCCCTCAATCTTTCCCAGCATCGGGGTCTTTTCCAATGAGTAAGCTCTTTGCATCAGGTGGCCAAAGTATTGCAGTTTCAACTTCAGCATCAGTCCTTCCAATGAATATTCAGGGTTAATTCTCTTTAGGATTGACTGGTTTGATCTCCTTGTGGTCCAAGGGACTCTGAAATCTTCTCCAGCACCACAATTTGAAAGCATCCATTTTTTAAACTGCAGCCATCTTTATGATCCAAATCTCACATCTGTGCATGAATACTGGAAAAACCATAGCTTTGACTATCAGTTCAGTTCAGTTCAGTTGCTCAGTCTTGTCCGACTCTTTGCAACCCATGGACTTCAGCACAGCAGGCCTCCCTGTCCATCACCAACTCCCAGAGTTCACTCAAACTCATCTTCATTGAGTTGGTGATGCCATCCAACCATCTCATCCTCTGTCATCCCCTTCTTCTCCTCCTTTCAATCTTTCTCAGCATCAGGGTCTTTTCCACAAGACCCTGTTCTTTTCCACCAGGGTATTCACATCAGTTGGCCAAAGTATTGGAGTTTCAGCTTCAATATCAGTCCTTCCAATGACTATTCATGGAATATTAGGAGTGACTGGTTTGATCTCTTTGCAGTCCAAGGGACTCTCAAGAGTCTTCTCCAACAACACAGTTCAAAACATCAATTCTTTGGTGCTCGGCTTTCTTCACAGTCCAACTCTCACATATATATATATATGACTACTGGAAAAACTATAGTTCTGACTATAGGGATCTTTTTTGGCAAAGTGATGTCTCTGCCCTTTNCTCAAGAGTCTTCTCCAACAACACAGTTCAAAACATCAATTCTTTGGTGCTCGGCTTTCTTCACAGTCCAACTCTCACATATATATATATATGACTACTGGAAAAACTATAGTTCTGACTATAGGGATCTTTTTTGGCAAAGTGATGTCTCTGCCCTTTTAATATGCTGTCTAGGTTTGTTATAGCTTGCCTTCTAAGGACCAATTGTCTTTTAATTTCATGACGGCAGTGACCACCTGCAGTAATTTTGAGGCCCAAGAAAATAAAATATGTCACTGTTTCAACTTTTTCCAATTTTCCATGAAGTCATGGGACTGGATGCTATGACCTTAGTTTACTGGTGAATTTTAAGCCAGTCTTTTCACTCTCCTCTTTCACGCTCATCCAGAGGCTCTTTGGTTCCTCTTTACTTTCAGCCATTAAAGTGGTATCTTCTGTATATCTGAAGTTGTTGATATTTTCCCCAGCAATCTTGACTCCAGCTTGTGATCCATCCAGCCAAGAATTTCACATGATGTACTCTACATAGAAGTTAAATAAGCAGCATGACAATACACAGCCTTGATGTACTCCTTTCCTAGTTTTGAACCAGTCTGTTCCATGTCCAGTTCTAACTGTTGCTTCTTAACCTGCATACAGGTTTCTCAGGAATGAAAGATGAGTGGATCATTACAATATGAAGATGATGGGTATAAGCAACACTTCATAAGTTTTACCGGGGTTGGTGAGAAGGCGTGTATAGGGAAATAGGATGTGGAGTCATGGGAAATTTTCTTGGTGTCTATTTTTTAAGTTGGGATATTGGGTAAATGAAGATGGAAGATTATGAGAAAGTGAAGGGACTCGAGGTGTAGAGGACTACTGGAGGGATTATTCTTTGATAGGAGTGGAGGGTTGGCTTCTTCTGGAATAGAAGTAGAGACTGAGAGTGAGGGAACAACTGCAGTAGCCTGGTGGATTTGGTGGGAGGTTGGAGGTCCTCATGGGATTTTTTTTTCAGGGAAATATGAGTCAAGTTTGAAGGGGAAAAGGAAGGTGTAGGGGGTGAAAGTTTGAGGAAAGAAGACAAAGGTAAAATATGAAATTGTCTGAGAGTAGAAGAGCAAATTTACAAATGAGAAGTAGGAGGGTTGCCAGGCTGTGCTGAGAATCTATAAAATTATTGAGATAAATTTAAAGTGAAACCAGTCAGCACAGTCTTATGATTAAGTTAAAGATCCCTTTAGCCTTAACAAAAATTCTATTTGGAGATAAGTTCATAACAATTAACAAGATGGTAGGAGGGAATAAGATTTGGAGGCTGCTTTCCAGACCCTGCTATGTCACTAAACTGTGTGACCTTGAAAAAGATTTCTTAATTTGTCTGAATTGTCACTTCTCTTTCGATGAAAAGGAAATAATATTAAAATGCAACTCATGAGATTGTTGTGATGAAATGGCATGGTTTGCAAATCATACAATCCAATCTAAGTTTTAGTTGTTATCAGTATGTTAAATATTATTATTATATCAAGAATGCAATGTGCACCTAAAAATAAAATGTCTTCCTCTACCCAGTGAATATCATTTTGAAAGCCTTTAACAGATTTAATAAAATGACTTCATGCATATGTCCCTAAAGTGTATACTAAAGAAAAAGGAAAATTTTAAAAAGACAAAAGATAAATAAACATTCATTCAAGGTGCATATATTATATAAAATTTGCAATTCAAACACAGACATATACACAATTGATATTTATTTTTACCATACTGAAATATTTATTAAATATACAGAAGGTAATTTTATTATAAATGTATCAAAATTAAAGAAAATTATTCTTCTATTAGCCATATGTATTTTAAAACAGAATTTATTTGAATTTTGCCAGCCTAGGTAGGATAGCCCTTTTTAAGTACCTTGAAAAAGAAAAAGAAAATAAAATGATTTTAATACTTTAGTCAGATTATTCTAAACCCAATTAATATTATTTAAAATTAGACAAATTTTGTCAGATGTTCAAAAGAAAGCATCGTATGTCCTCCAAATTTTTTTTATTTTTTAATCTTCCTTTGTATGATACAATTTAGGCTTATGAACAGTAAAGTCTGGCCTCTCAGCAAAGTGAAATTATCTTGTTTATCTGCTCACTGGCTCCAGAGTAGGCTCCTTTATGCTGTTTGCATTTGCTAAACCAGGACCTAAAGAGATCTGCCTCTTAAATAACAAGGAGAGAAGCAGGGTCTAGTGGCTAGAGTATTATTCTGACATCAGCCTTTGGGGATCTGTCTTTGACTAGCTCTTTCATTTAATCATTTGACTGTTTTCATCCTGCAGTTTGTGTATAAAGAGAAAATATTCATCCCATGCCTTAAAAATGTTCCAGGACTTAATTATTGCTTGCAGACTTCCTTGAGCTTTCTGAAAGAGGATAGACATAATTATTCAATCTTACAGATATGCTCTGCTTAGGGGTTTTTCTGAATGCAGAATGGGAGATTATCCAAATTCATCCTGGTGATGTGTGAGAAGTTTTGTAATGTTGATTACATATCACTGGGGATCAAATTAAACCCATCAAATGCCTTGCATATCAGTCTCAAATCACAGTGTACTTGAACCAGGGGCCTGGTGTTCTATTTACTAGATGATCACTTTCCTCTTCAATGAATTAGCTCTTCTACAATTGGCAGAGTAGTTTAGCAGGACTGGGATTATGTGTTTCTTGACAAAAGAAGACTTCTTGATGCCTACCTTTTGTGGTGATATTTTAAAACTGTTAAATAAAATATCAGCCTGCACTATCGGTTATTCATCAAAGAACAGGTTAAGTTCAGGATTGTATATTCAGATTTATAAGGGATCATGAAAACATTCTAATGCATTTGAAACATTACCCTTTGGAATATATTAATGTCTATGATTTTTATGAAGTACAGAGAGGATTGGGGGAAGAAATCAATCTACAAATACGTATTTTAATGACTTTCAGATCTCTTTGTATTCTTAAAAATATGAAGTCAGCAAGATAAAATTGACAACAGAAAGATTAATAACTCAGTGGAAAAATAGACAAAAGCTATAAAAAGCCAATTCAGAGAAAAGTAATCCAAATGATCAGCAAATATATAATAGAAGCTAAAGGTTTATAGTGGTCAAGATAATGCCAATTAAAGCTAATAGTGAGCTCTTACATTATTTATTGCTACTCAATAGCATGACAAAATAATGCAGAATGATTATATCTTGAGTTGGAGCAAATATGGTGGGAAAAGAGCACTCTGTCACATGTATTACTAGTGGAATTGCAGAGTATTACGACACACTTGGGAAAGCAATGTGACCACATTTATTAAATCATACTTTCACTTCATGGAATTTTTGTAAACAAAAACAATAGTAAGATAAGGGTAAATAAAAGAAAATAAAGATAAACCATTAGGGGAAAGGTTAAAGATATTTAAAAGATGCTTACTCCTTGGAAGAAAAGTTATGACCAACCTAGAGAGCACATTCAAAAGCAGAGACAAACCTGGCATTGCCTTTGGTTAGAGCTTTTCACAGGAAAGTGCTCTCTCTCTCTTTCCTTTTTTTTTCTTTTTTCCCTCTCTGGCTCTCCCCAGATTTGGGTTCCTATCTCATGTTAGCTCCCTGAGATTGCCCTTAAGGCATTCAGACGGGGTCCTTACCTTAGGCAATGCAGCCCAGGCCTCCCTGTTCATCCTGCTTGCTTGTGGTGGATGTGAGCGTCTGGGCTACTTTTCTGCTGAGAGTGGCATTTAGGCGCATAATCTGTGGGTTTTATTTATTTATTTCCCCCCCTGGTTATGAGAAAGGCATAAAACGCAGTCACAAAATGCAGGCCCAACTGAGTCTGTGCCTTTGTGGAGTACCCAAGAACCTGAACCTGAGTGGCTTAGTCCTGGAAAGTGCACGCAACCAAGGGCCCACCATAATCAATTCCCTGGAAGAGCAATCTGGAGCCTAAGCAGTGAAGAACAGGAAAGCACACATGCCATGAGCAGAACAAACCCAGTGTGACCCAGACACTACACCCAGGTGCGGTGCGTCTTATCACCTTCCTGGTCCTAGCTGCTCAGTTTCCTGGGTACACAGCAGCATCTCGGGGTGCTGTGTGCCTCTTCTGGGGAGCTGATCTTTGGCTGTGACCCTCCTGATGGTTCTCAACCATCCAGGATCCCAGAAAGACTTGGTTAGCGACTGAGCCTGATCACAGTTTGGTAGGGGATGCTGTCTCTGGGGCCAAGTTTGCCCCTTTCCTTCTGGATCTGGCTGGTGCCTGCCTACCTCCCTGCCTCCAGCATGGAATGGGCTGGTCTGCAGCCAGTTAGCTCTCCTCTGGTATTCGCTCAGTCCTTTGTTCTGTAAGTGGTGTGGCAGTGCCTTAGGTTAGAGCTTTTTGCGGGAAAATTCTCTCTCTCACCCCTCTTTATTTATTTATTTATTTATTTTCCCCTCTCTGGCTATCCCATGGTTTGGGTTGCTATCTCATGTTGGCTCCCTCAGATTGCCCTCAGCGCATTCAGGCCCAATCCTTACCCTAAGCAATGCAGCCTATGCCTCCCTGTTCAGCCCCTGCTTGATGGTGGCTGACACGAGTGTCTGAGCTTCTTCTTAGCTGGAAGTTGTAGTTAGACCCTTAATCTGTGGGTTTCATTTATTTATTTATTTTCCTCCTGGTTATATTGCCTGCTGAGATTCCAAAACACCCCACAGACCCGCCAGTGAGAGGATCTTCTGATGTTTGGAAACTTCTCTTTTAAGACTCCCTCCCCAGGGTAGGTCTCTGTCCTTAACACTTTTGTCTCTCTCTCTTTTTTTAACATGTAAATCTATTATTTTAACTGGAAGTTAATTACTTTACAATATTGTACTGGTTTTGCCATACATCAACATGAATCCACCACATGTGTTCCTCATCCTGAACCCCCCTCCCTCCTCCCTCCCCATTATATTTTGTCCTACTTCCTTTCAAAGACAATGGGCTGTCTTTCTGGGTGCCTGGTGTCCTTCACCAGTGATCAAAAGTTGTTTTGTGGTATTTTCTCAGCATTCAAATGAGCTTTCAATGAATCTGTGGAGGATAAAGTGGTCTCCCCATCCTATTCCTCCTCCATCTTAGGACCGCCCTCACTTCTACTCATTCTTGATCAGCTCCCATTCACATTTCTCTCAGCCAACTAGTATGTATTTTTTTGCAACTATGCAAATCCTCTACCACTCTTGGTATTTACGTTCAGTTCAGATCAGTTCAATGTTTGCTCAATCAAATGTGTACTAGTGTGTTAGGACTGAAGATATGGTGATGAGTGTTATGATCCCACTCTCAGCAAATACATGGCTTAATTTAGCAGTTCTTAAATTTTTCATCTTAAGAACCCTCTATATTCTTAGAGACTGTTGATTATAAGGTTGATTAAACGATTTTGTTTATATGGATTATATCTGTTGATACCACAGGAGAAATTAAAACTGAGAAATTTTACAACACCAATTTACTAATTTGTTTTAAATACCAGTAATAAACCCATTACTTAATGACATTATATATGTATATGATAGTCACTCAGTCATGTCTGACTCTATGTGACCCCATGGACTGTAGCCCACCAAGCTCCTCTGTCCATGGAATTCTCCAGGCAAGAGTACTGGAGTAGGTTGCCATTCCCTTCTCCAAGGGATCTTCCTGACCCAGGGATCAAATCCAGGTCTCCTGCATTGCAGACAGATTCTTTACCCTCCAAGCCACCATGAAAGCCTCTTATAGAGGGAACTTAATGACATTATCAATATATATTTTATGGAAATAACCACATTTTCAAAAAACAAAAACAATTTTTTAAAATAGTATTATTTTACATTTTTCAAGATTTCTATAATATTTGGCTCTTTCTTCTGCATTCAATCTGTTGCAATACATTATTTATTGAAGTATACGAAGAAACTTGACCTCACAGAGATGTGTACATGGAAAAGGGAGGACCTTTAGACTCCCAGAAAGTATCTTGGGTAATTCCTAGGGGTCCTTGGACCATACTTTAATAATCTCTGGTTTAGTGGATGAAAAAGTTACATGGTGCACTGGGACGACCCAGAGGGATGGTACAGGGAGGGAGGAGGGAGGGGGGTTCAGAATGGGGAGCATGTGTATATCTGTGGTGGATTCATGAAGCTCCTCTGTCCATGGAATTCTCCAGGCAAGAGTACTGGAGTAGGTTGCCATTCCCTTCTCCAAGGGATCTTCCTGACCCAGGGATCAAATCCAGGTCTCCTGCATTGCAGACAGATTCTTTACCCTCCAAGCCACCATGAAAGCCTCTTATAGAGGGAACTTAATGACATTATCAATATATATTTTATGGAAATAACCACATTTTCAAAAAACAAAAACAATTTTTTAAAATAGTATTATTTTACATTTTTCAAGATTTCTATAATATTTGGCTCTTTCTTCTGCATTCAATCTGTTGCAATACATTATTTATTGAAGTATACGAAGAAACTTGACCTCACAGAGATGTGTACATGGAAAAGGGAGGACCTTTAGACTCCCAGAAAGTATCTTGGGTAATTCCTAGGGGTCCTTGGACCATACTTTAATAATCTCTGGTTTAGTGGATGAAAAAGTTACATGGTGCACTGGGACGACCCAGAGGGATGGTACGGGGAGGGAGGAGGGAGGGGGGTTCAGAATGGGGAGCATGTGTATATCTGTGGTGGATTCATGTTGATATATGGCAAAACCAATACAATATTGTAAAGAAATTAACCTCCAATTGAAATAAATAAATTTATACTTTTTAAAAAGTGAAAAAAAAAGAAATTTGGTGTACTATGTGAAAGAAAATGATAGGTGTATGTATAAGATGCTGTTGGCACACTTCTATTTTTAATTAATAAAATGTAGGCAATGAACTGTGTAGATTTTCAATTTTCAACCCAAAACACTTACAAATGTATCACTACACACACCTTAAATCATTTTCTTTCTCTGATATCAGAAGATAGATATTTTTGGTATCTTTCCTCCTCTTTAAAACCAACCTTACAACCTGTACTTTCCTTCTTCATAAATAAATAAATATGCATTTCTTAAATGAACTTGATTACCCCAAGATTTTGTTTATTTTTATTTTTTAAGTAAAAAAATAATTTATCTAAATTGGAGAATAGTTACTTTACAATATTGTGGTGGTTTTTGCCATACATAGACTTGAATCAATCATAGACACACATGTGTCCCCTCCCATCCTGAACCCTCCTTCCCACCTCCCTCCCCACTCCATCCCTCTGGATTGTCCCAGAGCACCAGCTTTGAGTGCCCTGATTCATGCATGGAACTGCACTGGTTGTCTATTTTACATATGGCAATATACATATTTCAATGTTATTCTCACAAATCATCCCATCCTTGCCTTCTCCCATTGAGTCCAAAAGTCTGCTCTTTACATCTGTGTCTCCTTTGCTGCCCTGCATGTAGGATTGTATTTTGTATTTTTTTTTTTTAAGAAGCTTTGTTGAAGTATAATCTGCACACCAAAAAGCTCACTCATTTTAAGTGTGCAAGTGAATTTAGAGTTGTGCAGCTATCACTGCATTTCAGTTTTATAATGTTTCCATCACCACAGTGAGATGGAAATTCTCTAAAATTTAATGACATCTATTATCTAGTGGGTCTCCAAGCTATGCCTCTGTACTTGATGTGTTGAATATGGTCTATTTGTCCTCCTTCTAGGTTCTCCATTCTTTCCCACTTTACTCTCTGTCCTAAGGGTGTAACATATATGAATTATCCAACAAATAGGCTTACATTCACCCTAGCTTTCATTTACGTTGAACCAATAAGAAAACACATCCAGAGATTGGATAAAAGAAGAAATGTAGAATTAGGGTTCTGGATTTCTTGTCTGTGGAGTCCCATCTTTTTTTATGTGTTCCTCCACAGTAAATCTGGGTACTTTCAAGGTGTTTTACCTTACTAGACCCTCTCCTTTCAGCTTCTGGCAGCCATTCCCTGCTTTTGTACCTTCAGTCCAAGGAACAGTGACAATTTCATTGCTGCTACCCTTGGTTCCAGCACAATCCCTGGTAATTTCTATTTATCTCCCTCACACCTTTGTAATTTTTCTAGCATTAATATGACATTGATTTCCTTTTGGGACCCAGAGGATATGCTTAACTCTCCATACCCTCCTCAACCCAAACACAGACCAATATTCTAATTTGGGGGCATCTCAATTTCAAGAAGAGAGAGCAGTGGTGTTGAGCTCTAGCTCAGGTTCTTGTGATACATGAAGTTCTTTATCATTGAGATAAAAAAAAAAAACAGCACTGCTCTTTGTTCATGCTGACTGGTCTTTGGTACAATTTGATGAAGTTTAAAGAGATTTTCTTTTCACAATTTACTTTATTCAGCATTAGTGCTTCATTTGTAGTTTTATTTTCCCACTGCTTTTCTCCTTTGGGCATTTTATTTCTGAATATTTTAGAAGTAATTTTCTCTTATGTAAGCACTCAAAAGAGAAACATGAAAATTTTCATTTTATCCTAAAAAAAAAAAAAACAGCACTGCTCTTTGTTCATGCTGACTGGTCTTTGGTACAATTTGATGAAGTTTAAAGAGATTTTCTTTTCACAATTTACTTTATTCAGCATTAGTGCTTCATTTGTAGTTTTATTTTCCCACTGCTTTTCTCCTTTGGGCATTTTATTTCTGAATATTTTAGAAGTAATTTTCTCTTATGTAAGCACTCAAAAGAGAAACATGAAAATTTTCATTTTATCCTAGGGTAGACCTTTCTCTCAGTTGGATACTCATTTAACATTCTGCCTCCTGAAGTGTTAACACATTTTGACAATTGCTTTTGTTCCAATTTGTTGATAAGAAACAGCATTTTAGCATGACTGACAACAAAGGATTGTGGCTTTCATTTCCAAAGTGTAAGCGAATCTTTACAATGTACTTCACTTACTTAAAGATGAAATTGTTGCTCATAAGCAGGGAAGTTTGTGTTTAGGATATGCTTTGTATTCAAGTGGACTGCTTCAGTCAAGGAGACAATGGGAGTGAGGGTGGAGGGGCAGGAAATACCACTACTGGAACTATTACCAAAGACTGCTTTGACTGCAGCAGGAAGGCATTTGATTCACTGACTACAGGAGAGAGTTCAATGAATAATGAAGCTTCAGAGAGGATCACTTTTGACAGTAGCTATTGAATAATGGTTAATGAAGGACATAACTAGAAACTGAGAAATCTCAAGTATATTTAAGAGGCTTAGTCATATATTAGTCTATCACATTCAAACAAGGTATAACATCTAAAAATAATATGTGACTTTTAAACTGATATTTGAACAGAACCAATATAGTAATTAACTATGTAATTTGAATAATACAAAACAAGCAACATTGATTAATGTTGACTGGAAAGCAGTTTTCATTCAAGCCATTAGTGCATAGCTATTATACTCAATTTTTCACAATCAATAAATATCATTGCACTCCTGAGTTTGAGGCACGTGAAACCTCAGGAGTATATCTTGTTGTTGCTGTTACTGTCACTAAGTCATGTTTGATTCTCTGTGACCCCACAGACTGCAGCATGCCAGGCTTCCCCTCTCCTTCACTGTCTCCCAGAGTTTGTTCAAATTCATGCCCTTTGAATCTGTTATACTATCTAAAAATCTCATCCTCTGCCTCTTTCTTCTCTTCCTGACCTCAGTCTTTCCCAGAAATTGTGTCTTTTCCAATGAATCAGTTTTTCACATCAAGTGGCCAGACTATTGCAGCTTCAGCATCAGTTCTTCCAGTGAATATCCAAGGTTCCTTTCCTTTTGGCTTCTTTGATCACCTTGGAGCCCAAAGGACTCTCAAGAGTCTTTTCCAGCACCACAGTGTGAAAGCATCAATTCTTTGGCCCCTGTGCTTTTTTATGGTCCAATTCTCACATCTACATATAACTATTGGAAAAACCATAACTTTGACCTTTGTCAGCAAAGTGATGTCTCTGCTTTGTGATATGCTGTCTAAGTTTGTCATAGATTTCCTTCCAAGGAGCAAGAGCCTTTTAATTTCATGGCTGCAATCACCATCTTCAGTGATTCTGAAGCTCAAGAAAATAAAATTTGTCACTGCTTACAATTTTTCCCTTTCTATTTGCCATGAAGTGATGGGACTGAATACCATGACCTTATTATTATTATTTTTAATGTTGAGTTTAGGCCAGCTTTTTCACTCTCCTCTGTCAATAGGCTCTTCAGTTCCTCTTCACTTTCTGCCATTAGAATAGTATCCTCTGAATATCTGATACTGTTGATATTTCTCCTGGAAATCATGAATCCAGCTTGTGATTCATCCAGCCTGGCATTTCACATGATGTACTCTGCATATAAGTTAAATGAGCAGGGTGACAATATACAGCCTTGTGTACCCCTTTCCCAATTTTGAACAAGTCTATTGTTGTTCTATGTCTGGTTCTAACTGTTGCTTCTTGACCTGCATACAGGTTTCCCAGGAGACAGGTAAGGTGGTCTGGTATTCCCATCTCTTTAAGAATTTTCCACTTTGTTGTGATCCACACAGGTAAAGGCTTTAGTGTAGTCAATGAAGCAAAAGTAGACATTTTTCTGGTATCCACTTGCTTTATGATCAAACAGATGTTGGCAATTTAATCTTTGGATTCTCTGCCTTTTCTAAACCAAACCCAGTTTGTACAACTGTAAGTTCTCATTTCATGTACTGCTGAAGCCTAGCTTGAAGGATTTAGAGCACAACCTTGCTAGCATGTGACATGAGTGCATTTGTATGGTAGTTTGAATATTGTTTGGCACTGCTCTTCTTTGAGATTGGAATGAAAATTGACCTTTTCCAGTCCTGTGGCCACTGCTGAGTTTTCCAAATTTGCTGACATATTGAGTGCAGCACTTTTACGGCATCATCTTTTAGGATTTGAAATAGCTCAGCTGGAATTCCATCGCCTCCACTAGCTTTGTTCATAGTAATGCTTCCTAAGGCCCACTTGACTTCACACTCCAAGATGTCCAGCTCTAGATGAGTGACCACACCATCATGGTTATCCAGGTTATTAAACCCCCCCTTTCTTTTTTTTTTTTTTTTTATAATTCTTCTGTGTATTTGTGCCAACTTTTCTTAATCTCTTCTGCTTCTGTTAGGCCCTTTATTGTTGCCATTTCTGTCATTTATTGTGCTTATCTTTGCATGAAATATTCCCTTGATATCACCATTTTTCTTGAAGAGATCTCTAGTCTTTCCCACTCTATTGTTTTCCTCTATTTCTTTGCATTGTTCACTTCAGAAGCCTTTCTTCTCTCCTTGCTATTCTCTGCTACTCTGCATTCAGTTGGGTATATCTTTCCCTTTCTCCCTTGCCTGTCACTTCTCTTCTTTCTTCAGCTGTGTGTAAAGCCTTCTCAGACAACCACTTTGCCTTCTTGCATTTGTTTTTCTTTGGGATGGTGTTGGTCACCACCTTCTGTACAATGTTACTAACCTCCATCCATAGGTCTTCAGGTACTCTGTCTACTAGATCTAATCCTGCACCATTACTTCCTCCAGTTTATCACATTTTGTGGTCCACTATGACCTGTCCAACTTGGGTGGCCCTGCGCAGCATGACTCATAGTTTTCTTGAATTACACAAGTCCCTTCACCATGACAGGGCTTTGCTCCATAAAGGAGATGGGTGTATCTGTCTGTAAGTGTATGCTCAGTTGCTTCAGTTGTGTCTCACTCTTTGAAACACTATGAGCCACAGTCTGCTAGGCTCTTCTGTCCTTGGGATTCTCCATGCAAAAATGGTGGAGTGGGTTGTGATTTCCTCCTCCAGGGGATCTTCCTGACCCAGGGATCAAACCCAAGTCTCAACCATCTCTGGCAGTACAGATTTGTTACTGCTGAGCCAGTGGGGAAACCCATGAATGTATCTACTACATGTCAGTTAGGTGGATGGAAACAGAAACAATTAGTGGAATTGGGACTGGTTTTACTTCTTCTTTTGGCTCAAGTCAAACTTTCAAACTTTCTTCTCTTGGCTCAAGTCCCTGTCTAGAATGCTGGGGGAAATCTCTCTTCTTTTTTTTTTAAATAAAATAATATTTATTTATTTATTGGCAGTTTATTTATTTATTTAAATATAAATATATTTATTTTAATTGGAAGTTAATTACTTTACAAAATTGTATTCATTTTGCCATACATCAACATGAATCTGCAATGGATTCCCCATCTTGAACCCCCCTCCCTCCTCCCTCCCCATACCATCGCTCTGGGTCATCCCAGTGCACCAACCCTAAGCATCCTGTAATATGCATTGAACCTGGACTGGTGATTCATTTCTTATATGATACTATACAT
>SJYX01020675.1:115748-126267 GCA_006410675.1 Oreotragus oreotragus
ATAATTCTTCTGTGTATTTGTGCCAACTTTTCTTAATCTCTTCTGCTTCTGTTAGGCCCTTTATTGTTGCCATTTCTGTCATTTATTGTGCTTATCTTTGCATGAAATATTCCCTTGATATCACCATTTTTCTTGAAGAGATCTCTAGTCTTTCCCACTCTATTGTTTTCCTCTATTTCTTTGCATTGTTCACTTCAGAAGCCTTTCTTCTCTCCTTGCTATTCTCTGCTACTCTGCATTCAGTTGGGTATATCTTTCCCTTTCTCCCTTGCCTGTCACTTCTCTTCTTTCTTCAGCTGTGTGTAAAGCCTTCTCAGACAACCACTTTGCCTTCTTGCATTTGTTTTTCTTTGGGATGGTGTTGGTCACCACCTTCTGTACAATGTTACTAACCTCCATCCATAGGTCTTCAGGTACTCTGTCTACTAGATCTAATCCTGCACCATTACTTCCTCCAGTTTATCACATTTTGTGGTCCACTATGACCTGTCCAACTTGGGTGGCCCTGCGCAGCATGACTCATAGTTTTCTTGAATTACACAAGTCCCTTCACCATGACAGGGCTTTGCTCCATAAAGGAGATGGGTGTATCTGTCTGTAAGTGTATGCTCAGTTGCTTCAGTTGTGTCTCACTCTTTGAAACACTATGAGCCACAGTCTGCTAGGCTCTTCTGTCCTTGGGATTCTCCATGCAAAAATGGTGGAGTGGGTTGTGATTTCCTCCTCCAGGGGATCTTCCTGACCCAGGGATCAAACCCAAGTCTCAACCATCTCTGGCAGTACAGATTTGTTACTGCTGAGCCAGTGGGGAAACCCATGAATGTATCTACTACATGTCAGTTAGGTGGATGGAAACAGAAACAATTAGTGGAATTGGGACTGGTTTTACTTCTTCTTTTGGCTCAAGTCAAACTTTCAAACTTTCTTCTCTTGGCTCAAGTCCCTGTCTAGAATGCTGGGGGAAATCTCTCTTCTTTTTTTTTTAAATAAAATAATATTTATTTATTTATTGGCAGTTTATTTATTTATTTAAATATAAATATATTTATTTTAATTGGAAGTTAATTACTTTACAAAATTGTATTCATTTTGCCATACATCAACATGAATCTGCAATGGATTCCCCATCTTGAACCCCCCTCCCTCCTCCCTCCCCATACCATCGCTCTGGGTCATCCCAGTGCACCAACCCTAAGCATCCTGTAATATGCATTGAACCTGGACTGGTGATTCATTTCTTATATGATACTATACATGTTTCAGTGCCATTCTCCCAAATCATCCCACCCTCTTCCTCTCCCACAGAGTCCAAAAGACTGTTCTATACATCTGTGTCTCTTTTGCTGTCTCCCATACAGGGTTAACATTACCATCTTTCTAAAGTCCATATATATGCATTAGTATACTGTATTGGTGTTTTTCTTTCTGGCTTGCTTCACTCTGTATAATAGGCTCCAGTTTCATCCACCTCATTACAACTGATTCAAATATATTCTTTTTAATGGCTGAGTGATACTCCATTGTGCTCTCTTCTAAAAATTAATGGTAACTATAACCATCCTGCAAGCTCTCTGGCTATGTTGAATGAAAAGAATTTCTTATTGAAACAGAAGAAAAATGAACAAAAAACCTCTTTATTAGTGTGCCAAATACACCAAGATTTCTGACAAATAATTGTAGCCTTTTTAGAGTCCACAGGACAATAAATAAAACATTATATTAAGGGTTAGCTTCCCTTCATCAATTTATAATCTGGTAGTTTATACATACACATAACTTTACCCTTGATCTGGATCTTTTCCTCTCAAAGAGTTATACCTCATCTGTGGCAGAGAAACTGTTACATGCTCAAAAAATTCATTTATTTTTCTTTTTTAGTAGATAGCTAAATCACATTTATTGGGCATTCATAAAATTAGGTAAAAACATGTGATTGAGTTCTGGGCAGTGAAATATGGGCAAAAGACATGCCCACTACTTCCAGGCCCAACTTCTCCTGAGACTTTTCATGTGGTCTCTCTTTCTCATTTCTTTGTCTTGTTTTCTCTGCCTGAAAAGCAGATGATCCACTGGAAAGTACTAGGACCCTATGGAATTGTCAAGCCACTATATGGAAGAAATCTGGCTTCCTAATTAAGAGCATAGAAAAGAGTTCCTACTTCTCTCCAACCCATATTGGACTGGACTGAGTGACAAACATTTATTGTACTTATAATTAGCTGTTGGAAATGTGTGTTGCTGCCTTTAGTTTACTTTTTGGAGTACAACATTTACCTATAGAATAAAGCAGACTTAGTAGTACTGACAGTTATTCAGTGCCTGTGAAACTGCATTCCTCTTCAGATGGGGGCTTGAACCGAACAACACCTCAGATTGGGACATAAACCCACAACCCCTGTCTTAGGAGGGGACTCAAATCCCCTGTCTTTTAATTGAAACCATTCACCTGATGTCAGGACTTACTGAAGCTTGGGTTCTTTTGTCTCAGGACAGAAGGAATACAGTGTGAGGCAAAGTGAGAGGCAAAGAGTGAGATTATAAGCATAGGGTGCTTGGGAGAGATAGAAGAAAGCAGACAAGAGAGTGCAGCCCCAAGAGCAAAGCCTACATGTTTTATAATCAAAGAAAAAGTGAAGAGGGGAGAAAACCACTTTCTTCATTTTGGGACAGACATCAAGATTTACATCATTAGTTCCCCCTTTAACCCTATATGGTCTATCTCATACTGTCACGGTGTTATTTAAATTATATGTATATTAGCAAAGTGGTGGTAACATAAACTAAAATATGGTAATTCATCTCAGTTTTCAATATATTGTCCCCTTTCGCCTAGTTTCTGTCCCCTTTCACCTAGTTTGTTTCCCCTTTCACTATATTTCTGTCTTGGTTACATATAGAAATGCTACTCTTCAAGGATCATTAACTCCCTGACTGTATCTTACAAGGTTCAGACCCCACAACTATTGTCTTTTTTTTTTTTTTTAACTATCACGAATTGTAGCTTGAGTATGCCTGGTCCTTCAGAGAAGGCAATGGCAATCCACTCCTTTACTTTTGCCTGGAAAATCCCATGGACAGAGGAGCCTGGTAGGCTGCAGTCCATGGGGTTGTGAAGAGTCGGACACGACTGAGCGACTTCACTTTTACTTTTCACTTTCATGCATTGCAGAAGGAAATGGCAACCCACTCCAGTGTTCTTGCCTGGAGATTCCCAGGGATGGGGAAGCCTGGTGGCCTGCCATCTATGGAGTCACACAGAGTCAGACATGACTGAAGTGACTTAGCAGCAGCAGCAGCAGCATGCCTGGTCCTTGAATGCACCTGGTCTTCATTCAAAGGAGAGTAGATTATTGCTAGGTTACTGGATTCTTAAGTGGCCATTGGCTTACAAAAATCTCCCAAACTTGCTTAAAATTTTCTGTCTTTTAAACTTAATTATTTAATTATCCTCTTCTATCCCTACCATCTGGAAACCCAACTCAAAGTGGTGCCTTATTTACATACTTACTAAGTGTTTGGTTACACCTTCTATAAAAGATTACCTACTATTTGTTCAGGACTAGCAAAGCCTCTTGTTATCTTACCCAAGGACATTTTTATTAGTCATTCGACAAGAATATCTAAATCATCTTCAGCTTTCAGTGACAATTATAATTTACCATCTTCCAGTTTCTTCATTCCCATTGAAGCTGAGCTTTCAGCCTATACACTTGTTTATAGACCACTCTTCTGCCCTCCTATCCCCCTACTCTGCCTGTATAGATTCTGTTGTTCAGTTGTGTACAACTCATTGCAAACCCGTTGACTGCAGCATGCCAGGCTTCCCTGTCCTTCAGCCCCTCCCAGAGTTTGCTCAGACTCATGTCCATTGAGTCAGTGATGCCATCCAACCATCTCATCCTCTGTCATACCCTTCTCTTCCAGAGTATAGTGGCTACTCAACCACTAATATTCAGCTCAGGGGTCAAACTTTCCAAGGNTCCCAGAGTTTGCTCAGACTCATGTCCATTGAGTCAGTGATGCCATCCAACCATCTCATCCTCTGTCATACCCTTCTCTTCCAGAGTATAGTGGCTACTCAACCACTAATATTCAGCTCAGGGGTCAAACTTTCCAAGGAAGACTTCAGTTCTCTCCTCCATTCCATATTACCTTTGTCTGGCTGCCTTTACTCTGTACTCACAAGATGGCCTGGACCTACATATTTGTCTCACTGAAGATCCTAAAATAGTTGATTTTTGAGGCAAGGATTATAACACCAAAACTCAGTACAGTATACATGTTAAGTAAATGTTTGCTGAATAAATAAAATGATTGAAAGTAAAAACATGGTCAGGTGTATCAGCCTCTTTGTGACCCCATGGACTGTAGCTCACAAGACTCCTCTGTTTATGGAATTCTCTAGACTAGAATACTGGAGTGATTGCCATTCCCTTCTCCAGGGGATCTTCCCAACCTAGGGATAGACTCCACATCTCGATTCTTTACTGTCTGAGCCACCAAGGAGGCCCAAACTGATTGAAGCTACTCCTAAAACTTCATTCACTGTCTTCAGTTCTTCCTACCAATGTTGGTAAAAGTCTCAGTATCTTTGCTATAACCTCAGTATATATGGAAATTTTATTTATTCATGCCAATAGTTTCAGTATTTCCAAAGTTGTATATAATTGAACTATAATAAATTCACCTATTTTTTGGACCTTATGTAAACTCAGGCTGTTGTCAAGGTTTTTCCTTTGTTAGATATTGTCTGGTAAACAAGTCATTACTGCTGCTCCAAGGCAGTACTGATGTTGAACATCTCTTTCTTTTAGCTCTGTAGAGTCAAACAGTGTCTAAGGTCGAGTGTTGGTCTTAGGTTTGTGGCCTTGCTACCTAATATGGTAAGGAAAAGGAAACCAGTTCACTTCCATTATTGTATATAGTGCAGGATTCTCTTAAGTAAAAAATGGGCATTTGGATGGTGGCCAGCACCTTCTTCCCCCCAATTCCTACTGTAATGAAAAAAGTATTATCTGTAAATGTTTTGAATTCTTCCCAAACACTACAGGACTTCTCCAGGTGGCCTGCTCTACTACAGTACGTCCATCTATTCACTGGGCCTCAATTCTTTGCAAACTGATTTATTTTGGCATTATTTGAGTACCGTATTTTGACAGAAAGGACTTTAAAAATCATCTCATCAATTTTTATAACATCTAGGACTTGACTCCAAATTCAGTGCAATAGAGCACTATTAAATTACACTCTTTTACAGTATTTAAAAGACAGAGATATGTCTACTGTAAGTAGATAACTACCAAATTTGAAAAATAATTTTAATCTTTTTGCACATGCTTTCTCATTTTAAACTGGTAGCCTAAAACTTTATTGAGTACTGTTTCATGCTTGTTTTCAGAATATACAATTTAAATTTAAAATATGATTAAATGTAATAATATGTATTAGACCATTTTCTCTATGAACTGAAGTAGACTAGATATAATTTTGTAATAGATGATTTATATTATTTAATTCAAGATTTATTTATATTATTTTAATAAAACTATATCAAATAAAATAGAATAATTTAAAATATTATGCAGTGCAGTTTTGTTCATTGTGTTTTAAATATTTAGTCCCTGGTATCTCACCCAGGAAAGAATCTGCCTGCATTGTAGGAGACCTGGGTTCCATCTCTGGGTTAGGAAGATCCCCTGGAGAAGGAAACAGCTATCCATTTCAGTATTCTGGCCTGGAGAATTCCATGAACTGTACAGTCCATGAGGTCACAAAGAGTTGGACTGGACTGAGTGACTTTCACTTTCACCATGTGCTGATATATCATTATTATCATTATCAACATTATCCTCACCATAACTTTTTGCTTTTCCAAAGCACTCACTATCATGGTTCTCAAAATTTCTCAGTGAGATCAATATGGCTGAGTTAACTATTTCCATTTGCTAGATGAGGACAGTGTGACAACATTAAATGGCCTGTCTTAGGATCATGAAGTTTGTAACAGAGCACATCCTAAACACCAGTCTTCTGATTTGAAACAGTGACCTATTCATGTCAATACAAAGTATATTAAATAGATATACTGAAAGCAAGTAAGATAAACCACAAAACAAGTACCTAAAATGTATTGTTGTATAACTAATACTAGCTTGATTGTTTCAATAATGAAAAAGAAAAGTCAAGTCTTTTGGACAAACATTGCTAACTAACAATTTTTCTGTGTTTTATTTACTTAGTTCTCTAAATAGCCAGGAACACATACAGAAGGTGTCAGTGACTATGAAATTATGAAATGAGGCATAGTTGCTCAGATATTTCAAATTTCAATAATAACATGATGTTAGTTAACATGAACACAAAACTTACGGTGTCAGACAAGGATCCCTCTATATAAACTAATGCATTTGATTTGCACTACTTCTATCAGGTAAATGCTATTGCTATTTCACTTAAAAATTAGGAAACTGAGGCTCAGATAATTAAAGTAATTTTCCCAAAGTAACAGAAGTTTCAGAGCCAGTATTCAAACCTGGGTAATCTGCCTCTAATATCTTCCCTCTAAGGGGCTACAATTTATTATTATCCATATTTTGCATATAAAGATGTAAAAGTTGCAGAGATCAACTTGCCCAAGATAGAGTCAGTATGTTAATTCCAAAAGATTGGATCAGCAGTCCAAGATCATAACAACTGTACTATAGCAGGCGGGGGGGACAAATGCTGGGGTCCAGCCCCGGTGGATCCAGGGTAATTCGAAGCAGAGATGGAATCAGCGTCCTAGGAATTAATTGCTTAATTAAAGATATGGAGGGAGATTAGAAAGGAATAGTGTAGTAGGAAAATACTAGCAGAGAAAAAGAGGCTGAAAAACTTGGTTTATGTGGAACACAAATAAAACTCCAAGACAAGGAATTTGCACCATCTACATAGTCCACCAGTGCCCACTTGAATAGTGGAGGGTGCCCCGCCTTGGGCTCCCTCTCATGTAGGTCTTAGAAGCCAGGGCAAGTTAGTAGACATGGTGAGCATCCATGGTCCAGATGGGAATTCAGGCAGAAGGGGAAAGAAAGAACATAACGGGGGAATCAGTCTTTCCAGAAACTGATCTAATTTCATTATTTTAAGATTTGCTTATATACCTTTTGCTACAAATAGAGACAAATGGAAATTTTAAAGTCATGTGGAGGTCAGCAGTCCTGACCTTTATCAAACTCAGGAGCTTCATATAAATGAATACAAAAAGGTCTTAGGGGTTTTACATCATCTTCTGACCAGGGGGCCTGCTAACATTTTATGATCCTATCTTTCTGATAATGGTCAGTCAAGCAGAAAACTTATTTTCCAGGGGTAATTTTTTCTTAAACCAGGCGCCACCTTCCAAAGGTACCAGATGAAGTTGCATTCCTATAAGGTGAGGGTGTAGTGAGTTAAAATTAAGAAAGGAATTTACTTAGCCTAAGGTTTAACAGAACGTGGTCCACTGGAGAAGGGAATGGCAAGCCACTTCAGTATTCTTTCCTTGAGAACCCCATAACCTCATGAGAAGAGTTGACTCATTGGAAAAGACTCTGATGCTGGGAGGGATTGGGGGCAAGAGGAGAACGGGACGACAGAAGATGAGATGGCTGGATGGCATCAGTGACTCGATGGATGTGAGTCTGACTGAACTCCGGGAGATGGTGATGAACAGGGAGGCCTGATATGCTGCGATTCATGGGGTCGCAAAGAGTCGGACAGGACTGAGTGACTGAACTGAAATGAACTGAACCATAGGTTTGCTCCCAGATGCTTGGAGGCATTTGTTTGTCCCAATGTTATCTGCAGATGCTGAAGTCAGACTGCCTCTAGTCAAATTCCACCTCCTCCACTCACTACTGTGTGACCTGGGGCAAAGAAATTAACACCTTTACATTTATAGCCTCCTCCTCTGTAAAATCAAATCATTATCCCAGCACTGTGATAAAAGCAAATGAGCAAATTCAAGTGACATTCTTAGAAAAGCTCTGGACACTGAAATGGAAGCTTCATGAAGGCAGAGACTGTCCACTAGGCTCATGGCTGTGCCTATGACTTAGAACAGAGCTCAGTACAAAGTAGAGGCTCAAACGTTGTTTCAATGAATGAGCACATATTATGATACTTATTATGCTTTTTTAATGCAAAGATTAACATTATAAACAGGTTATCCACTTGCCTTTTTAAAAATAAAACAACTTGAGTATAGAGTTAGAAAATTAAACCCTTTATGTTTCTATTTTAAGCACAGTTTAAAAGTCCAACTGTGAAGAAATGATAAAATAAAAAATAAGAGTCAACTGTTGCATTTTCTCCAGACCTTTTCCCCAAAGGAAGCCACTATAAAAAGTTTCTCATAAATGTTTTATGCATATATTATAGACAACCACTGAGACAAACACTGAAGCCCTGGTGGAAAATTTCAGGAGTCAGAGAGTGCCAAATAGAAGCTGAACATGATTTGGGAGCAAACTCTAGGGTCTTCCATGACCCCTGAGATCAGATGGTATCTACCACTAGGTGCAAGCAAGTGGCACCTTCATTATTCTCGGAAGCACTTACAGAGGCCCACATTGTATCTCTTTTTTCTGATCACAGAATATAAGAATATAATTAAACCATTTTTGTGCTGTTCTGCCTTCTTGAACTACAATAATGCTGCCCCATATAGCACTCAGAGTTCACCATATTGACTGATTAGCAGTATCTGTTGTGGGCACAAAAAAAAAAATACAATATTGCAGACACCATAGCAGAGTCTATTTCTTGTACTGAATAAGGTAGTCATTTGATTCCTGATTCACTTGGGGATCCTTGACTGCTTCTCTGGTGGCTCAGATTTAAAAATCTGTCTGCAATGCAGGAGACCTGGGTTCAGTCCCTGGATCAGGAAAATCCCCTGGAGAAGGGAATGGCTACCCACTCCCGTATTCTTGCCTGAAGAATCTAGACAGAGGAGCCTGGTGGGCTATAGTCCATGGGGTCACAAAGAGTTGGACATGACTGAGCAACTAACACACATGGGCTCCTTGGAATACAACTAGAATGTGACTCATTACCCTTATCATAATCAAATTAGGACTTGGCTCAGTTCCAAGTGAGGGAAATGGAACACCAAGAGATAAAAGGAAGAAAGAATTTTGGGTTCACATAATTCAGGGAAAAGTTGCAGCTGGATCCACATTCTCTAACAGTTTCACTAGAAATGTCTCCCCATCCTCAGCCCCAACTGACTCAGGGCTTTATTTTACAGCAGGCTCACCTTTGTGGTGGGGATTCCCAGGTGACACAGTGGTTAAAAAAATCTGCCTGCCTGCCAGTGCAGAGATGCAGCTTTGATCCTTGGGTTGGGAAGATTTCCTTGGAGCAGGAAATGGCAAGCCACTCCAGTATTCTTGACTGGAGAATTCCATGGACAGAAAAGTCTAGTGGGCTACAGTCCATGAGGTTGCAAAGAGGCACTGAGTGACTGAGGATACACGTGCACCTTTGTGGTATTAAGACTGTCCTTAACAGTGTTAGGTTTATAACCCACTATGCTTCCTTAGCAACCAGCAGAATGGAAGTCTCATTCCCAATAGTTGCAGTAAATGACCTACAGACCCCGTAGACATACTAAGTATCTTGGATCGCATGCCCATCCTTGGAGAAATTACCACAGCCAAGCAGAAAACCCACACAGGATGGTCAGATCTGAGACACAAACCCAACTTGCCTTGATACCAAGGAGTAAAACCACCTCTATCTGAATAAAATGTTCCAAGGCAATGGTGACCTCTCCCTAAAATAATCTGGATGTAAGATGACCATTATATCTACTACTGCAGGCAGGAATCCCTCAGAAGAAATGGAGTAGCCATCATGGTCAACAAGAGTCCAAAATGCAGTACTTGGATGCAATTTCTGTTCGTCTCCAAGGCAAACCATTCAATATCACAGTTATCCAAGTCTATGCCCCAACCAGTAATGCTGAAGAGGCTGAAGTTGAACGGTTTTATGAAGACCTACAAGACCTTTTAGAACTAACACCCAAAAAAGATGTCCTTTTCATTCTAGGGGACTGGAATGCTAAAGTAGGAAGTCAAGAAACACCAGGAGTAACAGGCAAATTTGGCCTTGGAATGCAGAATGAAGCAGGGCAAAGACTAATAGAGTTTTGCCAAGAAAATGCACTGGTCATAGCAAACACCCTCTTCCAACAACACAAGAGAAGACTCTACACATAGACATCACCAGATGGTCAACACTGAAATCAGATTGATTATATTCTATGCAGGCAAAGATGGAGAAGCTCTATACAGTCAACAAATACAAGACCAGGAGCTGACTATGGCTCAGATCATGAACTCCTTATTGCCAAATTCAGACTTAAATTGAAGAAAGTAGGGAAAACTGCTAGACCATTCAGGTATGACCTAAATCAAATCCCTTATGATTATACAGTGGAAGTGAGAAATAGATTTAAGGGCCTAGATCTGATAGACAGAGTTCCTGATGAACT
>SJYX01020678.1:0-17390 GCA_006410675.1 Oreotragus oreotragus
TGATGGAATTCCAGTTGAGCTATTTCACATCCTGAAAGATGATGCTGTGAAAGTGCTGCACTCAAGATGCCAGCAAATTTGGAAAACTCAGTGGTGGCCACAGGACTGGAAAAGGTAAGTTTTCATTACAATCTCAAAGAAAGGCAGTGCCAAAGGCAATGCTCAAACTACCGCACAATTGTACTAATCTCACACGCTAGTAAAGTAATGCTCAAAATTCTCTAAGACAAGACAGGCTTCAGCAATATGTGAACCATGAACTTCCAGATGTTCAAGCTATTTTTTGAAAAGGCAGAGGAACCAGAGACCAAATTCCCAATATTTGCTGTGTCATCAAAACAGCAAGAGCTATCCAGAAAAACGTCTATTTCTGCTTTATTGACTATGCCAAAGCCTTTGACTGTGGAAAATTCTGAAAGAGATGGGAATGTTAGACCACCAGACCTGCCTCTTGAGAAATTTTTGTGCAGGTCAGGAAGCAATAGTTAGAACTGGACATGGAACAACAGACTGGTTCCAAATAGGAAAAGGAGNTGCAAGGAGATCCAACCAGTCTATTCTGAAGAAGATCAGCCCTGGGATTTCTTTGGAAGGAATGATGCTGAAGCGGAACTCCAGTACTTTGGCCACTTCATGTGAAGAGTTGACTCACTGGAAAACACTCTGGTTCTGAGAGGGATTGGGGGCAGGAGGAGTAGGGGACGACAGAGAGTGAGATGGCTGGATGGCATCACTGACTCTATGGATGGTGAGTCTAAGTGATTTCCAGGAGTTGGTGATGGACAGGGAGGCCCGGCATGCTGTGATTCATGGGGTCACAAAGAGTTGGACACGACTGACTGACTGAACTGAACTGAACTGAAAGCAATAGCAGAAATTCAGTTCCATTCAGTCACTCAGTCGTGTCTGACTCTTTGAGATCCCATGGACTGCAGAATGCCAGGCTTCCCTGTCCATCACCAACTCCTAGAGCTTGCTAAAACTCATGTCCATCGAGTCAGTGATTATTTTTAGACAATGTGGCCACCCACGTGCCACTACATCTAATTCTCTACTCAGGTATCCTATAAGCTGCTGGTGAGGTCTTTGGGGTTGTGTCATAACTCTCAAGGTCATATCTCTTCGTTCAATAACAAACAGATTAAACTCTGACCCTTTGTGAAAGCTCAAAGCAGGAGCTTGCAAGAGAGCAGTTTGAAGAGCCTAAAAGCCTTTTGAGTATCTGGACACTAAATCAGTTTGTCATTTTGAGCTTATTGAGTTTCAGTTATAACTTTACATAAAGAATGGACAGGTTCTCCATCACCCAGAAACCAAGTGCAGTAGTAGGCTGTGATGCCCCAAAATCTTCTCAATTGTCTTAAAATCATATGTAGAGGGTGATTTAGTATAAGCTTATTTCTCTCGAGGTCTATGGCCCTCATCTCTCTGGATATGATTAGGACTAAAATCAATGACTGAAAAATATTTGGCTTGTTCAGAAATTTCAGAAAATAGAGTATAAACATTAGGCACCAGAGGGTGTAAAGGAAGCACAGCCTCATTTATTTTTTGTAAATCTTGAACTAGTCTCCATTTATCATTTGACTTTTAAAAACCCAAAATAGTTTCTGGTCTTACGTTTAGATCTTTAATCCATTTTGAGTTTATTTTTGTGTGTGGTGTTAGAAAGTGATCTAGTTTCATTCTTTTACAAGTGGTTGACCAGTTTTCCCAGCACCACTTGTTAAAGAGATTGTCTTTAAACTCAAAATGGATTAAAGACCTGAACGTAAGACCAGAAGCTATAAAACTCCTAGATGAGAACATAGGCAAAACACTCTCCGACATAAATCACAGCAGGATCCTCTATGATCCGCCTCCCAGAATACTGGAAATAAAAGCAAATATAAACAAATGGGATCTAATTAAAATTAAAAGCTTCTGCACAACAAAGGAAACTATAAGCAAGGTGAAAAGACAACCCTCTGAATGGGAGAAAATAATAGCAAATGAAGCAACTGACAAACAACTAATCTCAAAAATATACAAGCAACTTATACAGCTCAATTCCAGAAAAATAAACGACCCAATCAAAAAATGGGCCAAAGAACTAAATAGACATTTCTCCAAAGAAGACATACGGATGGCTAACAAACACATGAAAAGATGCTCAACGTCACTCATTATCAGAGAAATGCAAATCAAGACCACAATGAGATACCACTTCACACCAGTCAGAATGGCTGCGATCCAAAAGTCTGCAAGCAATAAATGCTGGAGAGGGTGTGGAGAAAAGGGAACCCTTTTACACTGTTGGTGGGAATGCAAACTAGTACAGCCACTATGGAGAACAGTGTGGAGATTCCTTAAGAAATTGCAAATAGAACTGCCTTATGACCCAGCAATCCCACTGCTGGGCATACACACCGAGGAAACCAGAATAGAAAGAGACACATGTACCCCAATGTTCATTGCAGCACTGTTTATAATAGCCAGGACATGGAAACAACCTAGATGTCCATCAGCAGATGAATGGATAAGAAAGCTGTGGTACATATACACAATGGAGTATTACTCAGCCATTAAAGAGAATACATTTGAATCAGTTCTAATAAGATGGATGAAACTGGAACCGATTATACAGAGTGAAGTAAGCCAGAAAGAAAAACACCAATACAGTATACTAACACATATATATGGAATTTAGAAAGATGGTAATTAGGACCCTGTATGCAAGACAGCAAAAGAGACACAGAGGTGTAGAGCAGACTTTTGGACTCTGAGGGAGAGGGAGAGGGTGGGATGATTTGGGAGAATAGCATTGAAATATGTATACCATCATGTAAGAAATAAATTGCCAGTCTATGTTCTATGCTGGATGCAGGATGCTTGGGGCTGGTGCATGGGGATGATCTGGAGGGATGATGTGGGGTGGGAGGTGGGAGGGGGGTTCATGTTTGGGAGTTCATGTACACCCATGACGGATTCATGTCAATGTATGCCAAAACCAATACAGTACTGTAAAGTAAAATAAAGCAAAAATAAAAATTAAAAAAATAAAATAAAAACCCAAAATAGGAGTGTTGCGTAGACTATTAAGAGGAATTGAGAGGGTAAAAGGAAGGAAGGCCAGAGGTTTCCAGGTGGCAGGAGGAAATCAACTGCAAATGGCAAATGCTTTTCTTCTTATTTCTCTAAACAAAATTAAAAGAGGCTTCTTTTAATTCTGTCTTGCAGAAACCTGGTTTTGACTTCAGATAAGCAATGTGTTTTTCTTATGAAAATGTTTTTCTTAAACTATGTTAATGAAACTACTTATTTGCTTTGTAATCTGCCTTTCTTCAAAATGGTCCCACCTAAGATTAACTTTTTTCTTTTCTCAAACCTTTGGCTGATAATGGCTCAACAAACCGATATTCCTATCAATTGTTTTATGGCTGAGGTATAAGACACCCCATGCAATCGTATCTCAAAAGTGCATATTGTGGGAGAGGGGACTGCTGAAACTCCCTTAGCCTTGAATGTCTCTCTTGTTTCATTAATAGCTTTCTAAGAGACATAAAACACCTTGATAAAAACTAGCAAGGAAATACTCTTTCTTTCCCCTTCTGAGGTTTATGTCAGAAATTTCCCCTATCTCTATTATACTTTAACAAAACTTTGCTGCAGAGAAAGCTCCAAGTAGTCAAAGCTCGTCTCTGACCCCAGATTGAAATCCTCTCCTCTGGAGATCACAAATCCTGGCATAACACATGGCTCACAGCATCAACCTTTCATGTTTATGGCTTGTCCGTTATCTTCAAGACAAGGTAAGTATGCTTAGAGATCTAGCTCTTTGCTCCCCTGGTAAACACATTTTCTTCTGTACTTTACGAACTCTTCAGTGTATCTGTGTGTGTGAAAACAGCATGAAAGAGAAGCACCCTGGCAAAGCGAGGGATGAGCACTACTGTGATTACATGGAGACTCATAATGACTGAAGGCAGGCCCAAGGAGAGCCTTGTTGGGGGTTTGTACTGACCTGCCAATGCCAAGAGGCACCTAACATCCCTGCAAGGAGAGTGGCCAGAAACGGGCAAAGCATGTGGACCAAACATGCCTTTCTCGGTCAGCTTTTCCTGGTCTCTTTGACCATTTTGTAATTGCCTAAGGAATTAGAATAACTAACCAAATATATTGGATCAAAGACTTTCAAGAAACTTACGATCCACAATGTTGATCATTTTATCACACACTGCAGACAAGAGCACGTTCGGTAGCTAGGTGGAGCCATAGCTCCCAGAACATCTCTCAGGCTAGAAGGCCCTCTCTTAGCTGCCTGATTCAGAGGCTAGTGACCTGAAAGTGAGTCTTTATTATGGCTGTGCCCCCAATCTATGTGGATAAGAGCACTACTGGTAAGCATGAGGTTTTTCAGGACACAGATCGGGAATCTCAGGATCTGATCAGATTGGAAGTTCAATGGGCCTCTTCCTTTGGTAATACTAGCTCTTGGTGGACCAGAGGAGGCTCTCTGGTGGCTTTGGAAGGATTGGCCCTAACAGCTCAAGGACAACAATCACTTTTTCCTAGCTGGCTAGACCTTCTTCACCTCTTTTGCTATCACATATACTGGTTTGGTTACACTCAGAAGGGATATGTTGGGCTTTATGTTCATCATTTTATGATTTACTGGTTCTACAGTGGTCAGAAATATCTTCAGGCCTGTGCACAGGCATGCAAGAGATGGATGTTTATCTTAGCTTGGGAGACATTCTGGAAGGCTATGCTGTTTCACCCTGGGTGGCACCAGAGGAGGAGCAAAAATAAGGCAAAGCGTTATTGGTGAGGAACTGGGCATAATTCTGGGATGCCACCAAGTCTACCCCTGGTACATCTCCACCATGCTTTGATGGTAGAATAGGGAAGGACAGTAGCGGGACACCTGTGTTGGTAAGAGACAGGTTACCTATGAGTAGAGAAGGAAGCTTATGTGGAAGACCTGTCTCCACCCTCATCTAGAGCAGGGAGGGATGCCTCTAGTAGGAAAAAAGACACTGTTCACTGCTTTTTTCTCTCTTACAGATGGTAGCTAACAACTCCAGCCTCACTCTTTTGAGCTGCATCCTGAGAATCTCAGATAGTTTCGATCCCCAGAGCTTAAAGAACACACGCCTGATCTTCCTATTGATACTGCATAGCCACAGTATCCTTTGGAGGACGGTGAACAATGGTTGGTTGGAGGGTCTCTTAATTATAATACTGTCTTACAATTAGACCAGCCCTGTAGAAAACAAGGGAAATGGGTAGAAGTAGCATATATGTTGCCTTTTTACCCTCTGTGAGACATGCCAGACTTATGTCCCAAGGGTATAGATTTGGGTGTGAAACCTTCAGATCCCTCCTGTTCTACTTTGCCCCCATATCAGGGGCTTCCAACTGAGCAAACTGAAAGTCAGGGAACCCCTCACAGGAGGATTGCCTCAGTCTTGGTAGAAACTCAAATTCAAACTGCCTCAGTCTCAGTAGAGATGCAAACTCCTGTCTCAGTACAACTTAAGACTATGCTGGTTTCAATAAAAATTCAGATAATTGAAGTAAGGGATGCACAGACAGCTAAAACTAAGGGTGAAATACAGGATGAAATGGGGACAGGAAACAAAGAGATAAGGAAAAACAGGTTCTTCCAATCTATCCCTGGGATAATATGCTAATTGCAGACAGAGATGCTGAAGAACAGCCAATCGAGCTGTTGCCTCTCGATGAAGTATCCATCAGGAAAAATAATCAGTTTATGAGAGTTAATAAGTCCTTTTTTTTTACCAAGAAATACAAGAATCAAGGAAGATCTGGAAGACCATTGGAGGATTCAGAAAAACATATTAGAGCCTCTAAGCATGTTACTTTGCTTTATGATCTTACTTGGAAGTACATGATGTATATCCTGGGGCAGATGCTAACTCCTGACTCAAAGACTCAAGTTTTGGAGAAAGCTATTGCCTATGGAGATGAATGGACTTCCCTGGTGGATCAGACAGTTAAGTATCTGTCTACAATGCAGGAGACGTGGGTTTGATCCCTGGGTCAGGAAGATCCCCTGGAGAAGGGAACAGCAATCCACCCCAGTACTATTGCCTGGAAAATCCCATGGACAGAGGAGCCTGATAGGCTACAGTCCATGGGGTTGCAAAGAGTCGGACATGACTGAGCGACTTCACTATGGAGATGAATAGCTTGGTAATGAATTAGCAGGGAAGAGTGATGATGAGATAGCCACCTGCCCCTCTACTGGGAATCAGGCTGTCCCAACTATAGAACCAGACTGTGAATATAACACGCCAGAGGAAGATGGAATCAGAGTCATTTTGTCAGCTGTATTCTTGAAGGACTCAGGCAAGCAAGTGCTAAGACTTTAAACTATGCCAAATTGGCAGACACAGAACAGGAAGAGAAGGAAGCATCTGCTGTAAGCATCTGTAAATTCCTAGATAGACTGTGAGAAACCCTTCACAGATTCACTGAGATTGATCCCAAAACAGAAGAGGAAAGAGTAATCTTAAAGGATAGATTATCACTCAGTTGGCTCCAGATATATGCCGTAAGCTACTAAAACAGGTCTATGGATCAAATCAATCTTCAGAAAATCCTTTGCAACTAGCTCAAAGAGTTTATTATGACAGGGAATATTAGGAGAGGAAACAAAGGCAGGAAAAAGAAAGGAAAGAAAGACCAAGGAACAGACTGAAGCTCTAATAATAAAACTGCTATTATTAGGTTTTAGAACCTTATAGAACCATTCCAAGACAGCCTATGAAAAGTGCCCAGAGGGACTCAGGTGGAAAGAGAGAGATTTGCTATCACTGTGGAAAGGAGGGGCACCTCAAGTGGGATGGCCATCAGGATTCTAAGCTGCCCCTGGGTTCATTCAAGACAGAAGTACCAAACGAGAGGAGAGAATTCCTTCAGAGACACAGGCTCCAGAGTTGAACTCTCAGGAAAATCAGGACTGAAGCTGCCTGAGGGTCCTTACACAAGCTCCCATCCTAATTATACCTGAGGAATCCCAGGTATTATTAACTGTGGGGTCCAATCAGTTGATTTCCTTTTGGACACCAGGACAAGTTACTCTATGCTTACTGAAGGCCCTGGCCCACGTTTTTCCCCATCCATTATTGCAATGAAACTGTCTGGATGAGCCAAATATTATTATTTAAGTTGTTCTCCAAGTTGCAACTGGGACTCTGTGCTGTTTTCACACGAGTTTCTGATAGTACCAGAGTCTCCCTCACCCCTTTTGGAGAGGGATATACTGAGTAAGGTCCATGCCTCTGTTTTCATGAATATGGGGACCTCTCTTTCTCTCCCATTAATCAAACAAAATGTAAATACTAGAGTGTGGGCTGATGGAAAAACTGTGGGTTGAGCACAAAATGTTGCTACTGTCATTGCCAAACATATTTCCACATCAAAAGCAATATCCTCTAAAACCCGAGGTTAAGGAAAGGTTAAAGCCTATCATTGAAAATTTAAAGGACCAAGGGCTATTCATTCCNAATTAGCAGGGAAGAGTGATGATGAGATAGCCACCTGCCCCTCTACTGGGAATCAGGCTGTCCCAACTATAGAACCAGACTGTGAATATAACACGCCAGAGGAAGATGGAATCAGAGTCATTTTGTCAGCTGTATTCTTGAAGGACTCAGGCAAGCAAGTGCTAAGACTTTAAACTATGCCAAATTGGCAGACACAGAACAGGAAGAGAAGGAAGCATCTGCTGTAAGCATCTGTAAATTCCTAGATAGACTGTGAGAAACCCTTCACAGATTCACTGAGATTGATCCCAAAACAGAAGAGGAAAGAGTAATCTTAAAGGATAGATTATCACTCAGTTGGCTCCAGATATATGCCGTAAGCTACTAAAACAGGTCTATGGATCAAATCAATCTTCAGAAAATCCTTTGCAACTAGCTCAAAGAGTTTATTATGACAGGGAATATTAGGAGAGGAAACAAAGGCAGGAAAAAGAAAGGAAAGAAAGACCAAGGAACAGACTGAAGCTCTAATAATAAAACTGCTATTATTAGGTTTTAGAACCTTATAGAACCATTCCAAGACAGCCTATGAAAAGTGCCCAGAGGGACTCAGGTGGAAAGAGAGAGATTTGCTATCACTGTGGAAAGGAGGGGCACCTCAAGTGGGATGGCCATCAGGATTCTAAGCTGCCCCTGGGTTCATTCAAGACAGAAGTACCAAACGAGAGGAGAGAATTCCTTCAGAGACACAGGCTCCAGAGTTGAACTCTCAGGAAAATCAGGACTGAAGCTGCCTGAGGGTCCTTACACAAGCTCCCATCCTAATTATACCTGAGGAATCCCAGGTATTATTAACTGTGGGGTCCAATCAGTTGATTTCCTTTTGGACACCAGGACAAGTTACTCTATGCTTACTGAAGGCCCTGGCCCACGTTTTTCCCCATCCATTATTGCAATGAAACTGTCTGGATGAGCCAAATATTATTATTTAAGTTGTTCTCCAAGTTGCAACTGGGACTCTGTGCTGTTTTCACACGAGTTTCTGATAGTACCAGAGTCTCCCTCACCCCTTTTGGAGAGGGATATACTGAGTAAGGTCCATGCCTCTGTTTTCATGAATATGGGGACCTCTCTTTCTCTCCCATTAATCAAACAAAATGTAAATACTAGAGTGTGGGCTGATGGAAAAACTGTGGGTTGAGCACAAAATGTTGCTACTGTCATTGCCAAACATATTTCCACATCAAAAGCAATATCCTCTAAAACCCGAGGTTAAGGAAAGGTTAAAGCCTATCATTGAAAATTTAAAGGACCAAGGGCTATTCATTCCACGTGACTGTCCATGCAACACTCCTATTTTGGGTGAGAAAAAGCAAATGATAAATGGAGACTATTTCAAGATTTGCAAATAATAAATGAGGCTGTAGTTCCTTTATTCTCCATGGTGCCTAATCCTTATACTTTATAGTCTGAAATTCCTGAAAAGCCTAATATTTTTCAGTATTTGATTTAAAAGCTGCCTTTGATTCTATACCATTGGTGAAGAAAAGTCAATTTTTATTTTCCTTTGAAGACATTACCCAGCCAGATTCTCAGTTAACCTGGATATTTTTTTTCCCCATGTAATTGTATTTTTTCCCTTTATTTTACTTTATAGTAGTCTATTGGTTTTGGCATACATTGACATGAATCTGCCCCAGGAGTTTCCAGACACTTATTCGGACAGAGTTTGTCAAGTGGTGTACAAATCTTTAGTAGCCCTGAGGAAGTGGCGTTACAATACATAGATGATATTCTGCTCTGTGATGAGATAGAGGAAGCTTGCTCAGAAGCCTCAGAAGACTTCCTAAATTTTTTGGCTGGCTCCATTTAAAAGGAATTGTGGGAAAATGCTCAGCTTTGTCAACAATCTGTTAAATATATGGGCCTAATAATATCTGATGGGACTAGGGCCATAGGCCCTGAGAGAATTATGTCTATACTAAAGCATTCTCTACCTATGAATTTAAGACAATTGAGAGGATTTGGGAGCATCACAGGCTACTGCTACATTTGGATTCCACAGTATGGGGAACTTGCCAGCCTTTATATAAACTTATAACGGAAACTCAACAAGCCCAAACCGACAAACTGGTTTGGTCTCCAGGCACTCAAAAGCCTTTTAAGGCTCTTTAAACTGCTCTCTTGCAACCTCCTGCTTTGAGGTTTCCCACAGGGTCAGAGTTTAATCTGCTTGTCATGGAAAGAAAAGGTATGGCCTTGGGAGGTTTGACACAACCCCGATGGCCTTACCAGCAACCTGTAGGATACCCGAGTAGAGTATTAGATGTACTGGCACGTGGGTGGCTACATTGTCTAAGAGTAATTGTGCTATTGCTTTATTAGTGCCTGAAGCTCTTAAATTTAATAATGGGTAAAATCTTACTGTACTGCCTTCTCATGATCTGAGTGGAATCTTAAACTCTAAAGTTACTATTTGGATGACAGACAATTGGCTCCTTAAATATCAGTCGTTGTTGTTAGAAGGACCAAAAACTAATCTTAAAGGTTGTGGAAACATTTATCCTGCCACTTTCCTTGCAGAGAAGAAAAATGAAACACCTGATCATAATTATTCCCAATTTCGGACTTCAAGCTATATAGCATGGGAAGATCTGATGGATACCCCATTAGACAATCCTGACATGGAAACATTTACAGATGACAGTTCTTTTGTTCAGGATGGGATGTGGAAAGCAGATTACCCCGTGGTGACGGCTGAACAGGTTTTAGAAGCAAAGCCTCTCCCGCCGGGAACAAGAGTTCAGCTAGTGGAGCCTGTGGCTTTGACCCAAGTTGTAGAGTTTATCAAAGGGCAGAGAATAAATATCTACACTGATTCTAAGTACGCTTATTTGACTTTACACACTCATGCTGCAATATGGAAGAAAGACTGTTTAAAACAGCAACAGGAGAACTTATTAAACATTTCAAAGAAACTGAAAGACTTTTGAAAGCTGTATATTGTCCTAAAGAAGTAGCTGTTATGGATTGTAAAGGACACAACAGGGCTGGGAGTAAAGTAGCTGAGGATATTCAGCTGGCTGACTGTCAAGCCAGAAAGGTGGTACTTATTGACCCCCCCTTCACTACAGATGGCTTTGATCTGGACAGGTACTGTTGAACAGGAAAAAACACAATATACTGAGGAAAAATTAGAAAGATATGAGAAAAAGAGGAGCAAAGATTACTGATAAAGGATGGTTACAGTCTGAGGACAGACAATTAATAATTCTTGAAAATGCTCAATGGAAGATTCTTAAGGTTATAAAACAGAGCCTTCGTTGTGGCATTGAAAGCACTTACCAGATGGCTTCTCATTTATATGAAGCTGAAAATGTAATGAAAACTTTAAAGAAAATTATCAAGAGATGTGAGGTTTGTCAGAAAAAATAATACAAAGAGCGAAAAGCTAGCAAAATCTGGGTTATAATGAAGTGGAAAATATCCTGGAGAGGACTGGGAAATTGCCTTTACTCCTATGTCAAAATAAAACGGACTCTCTTGTTTACAGGTTTTGGTGGATGCTTTTACTGGATGGATTGAGGCTTTTCCCTGTCATAGTGAACAAGCTAAGGAGGTTATAAGAATTCTAATCCATGAAATTATTCCCAGGTTTAGTATGCCACAGAGCCTTCAGAGTGACAATTGTCATGCCTTTAAAACTGCTGTAACTCAAAGGGTGTCAAAAGCTCTAGGAAGAGAATATTACTTACACTTTTCCTGAAGACTTCAATCTTGAAAGGTTGAAAAATCTAATGACGCTATTATGAGACATCTGCATAAATTAACTCAAGAGATGCAGGATACTTGGTTTAAAATTCTATCCTTAGTTTTAATGAGAGCTCGAACAGCCCTTGAAAAAGAGGGACTGCACCCCTTTGAATGTCTTTATGGAAGACCCTTATTTTTTTTCTTTCTTTTTCTCTTCTTATGCACAGACCTTACTATAGACTCTAGAGCCTTCAGTTCAGTTCAGTTCAGTCACTCAGTCGTGTCCAACTCTTTGTGACCCCATGAATAGCAGCACGCCAGGCCTCCCTGTCCATCACCAACTCCCGGAGTCCACTCAGACTCACGTCCATCGAGTCAGTGATGCCATCCAGCCAGCTCATCCTCTGTCATCACCTTCTCCTCCTGCCCTCAATCCCTCCCAGCATTAGAGTCCTTTCCAATGAGTCATCTGTTTGCATGAGGTGGCCAAAGTATTGGAGTTTCAGCTTCAGCATCATTCCTTCCAAAGAAATCCGAAGGCTGATCTCCTCTAGAATGGACTGGTTGGATCTCCTCGCAGTCCAAGGGACTCTCAAGAGTCTTCTCCAACACCACAGTTCAAAAGCATCAATTCTTCGGTGCTCAGCTTTCTTCACAGTCCAACTCTCACATCCATACCTGACCACTGGAAAAACCATAGCCACCTGTCCATCACCAACTCCCGGAGTCCACTCAGACTCACGTCCATCGAGTCAGTGATGCCATCCAGCCAGCTCATCCTCTGTCATCACCTTCTCCTCCTGCCCTCAATCCCTCCCAGCATTAGAGTCCTTTCCAATGAGTCATCTGTTTGCATGAGGTGGCCAAAGTATTGGAGTTTCAGCTTCAGCATCATTCCTTCCAAAGAAATCCGAAGGCTGATCTCCTCTAGAATGGACTGGTTGGATCTCCTCGCAGTCCAAGGGACTCTCAAGAGTCTTCTCCAACACCACAGTTCAAAAGCATCAATTCTTCGGTGCTCAGCTTTCTTCACAGTCCAACTCTCACATCCATACCTGACCACTGGAAAAACCATAGCCTTGACTAGACAAATCTTTGTTGGCAAAGTAATGTCTCTGCTTTTCAATATGCTATCTAGGTTGGTCATAACTTTTCTTCCAAGGAGTAAGCATCTTTTAATTTCATGGCTGCAGTCACCATCTGCAGTGATTTTAAGTTAAGTTGCTCGGTCGTGTCCGACTCTTTGCAACCCCATGGACTGTAGCCCATCAGGCTCCTCCATCCATGGGATTCTCCAGGCAGGAATCCTGGAGTGGGTTGCCATTTCCTCTTCCAGGGGATCTTCCCAACCCAGGGATCGAACCCAGGTCTCCTGCATTAGAGGCAGTCACTTTAACCTCTGAGCCAGTGATTTTGGAGCCCCCAAAAATAAAGTCTGACACTATNGTAGCCCATCAGGCTCCTCCATCCATGGGATTCTCCAGGCAGGAATCCTGGAGTGGGTTGCCATTTCCTCTTCCAGGGGATCTTCCCAACCCAGGGATCGAACCCAGGTCTCCTGCATTAGAGGCAGTCACTTTAACCTCTGAGCCAGTGATTTTGGAGCCCCCAAAAATAAAGTCTGACACTATTTCCACTGTTTCCCCTGTTTCCCCATCTATTTCCCTAGAGCCTTGGAATTAACTAATTATGTAACTCAGCTCTTAGTCTTTCAACAGACTTTTACAGAACTCTGGGAGGTGACTCCTGACCCAGCCTCTGAGTCAAATAAGCCACTGTTTGTGCCAGGAACTGAGGTCCTGATAAAGACACTGGGCCCTGGGAAACAATCTCTCGAGCCCCTCTGGGAAGGCCCTTACCAAGTTATTCTTTCTTCTCCCACAGCTGTCAGGGTACCAGGAATTGATTCTTGGGTGCACCACACTCGACTTAAAAAGTGGCATCCTGACCCCTCAGACTAAGCCATGTCATTTTATTTCTTTATCCTCTATGCTTTTGCTTTTTCACTTTTCAGATGGGACTGATAATCTATATGGGCCTGCTTCTGCTGACTTCAAAAATCCTGAGTCTGCCATTTGACCCTCAAGACAACACCTTCCTGTCTTGGGCTCATTCATACACTGCATTCTACAATTGGTCTAATTGCTGGGCCTGCAGAGCACTCCCTTCCTTATCAGTGGGAGGCTTCCTGAGATGGGTGTCTCTACTTTAGGGAAAGGACTTTCTCCAAGTCTGTGACTACCTTTGCCAACAATAATCATATGTGATGCCTCTTCTTAATCTGATGACATTTAACAATCATAACGTGGACTGGTGTAACACTTTGTACCTTAACTATAGACATAATGTGACCCTTAAATTTGATTATACTTTGTTTAATGAGTATTTTGTTGCCCATAAGAAGAGAAATGGGTCTAGATCTGATGACTTTATACCTGATGTTTATCAAATATGGGATGAGGTCATATGGCTAACTCCTGAAAAGAGACACCTAAAGTCTTGTTCCCCCATATACTGAGAACAAATAGAGCCATCCCTAGAAGTTAGCCAACAACATAAGTATAATGACTGGAAATGATTAGGGTTTTTGCCTCAAGAACTATGCAATATAACCATGCCTTTGTTTTCTAACTCCAGTAAAGGCCCTCCTTTTTCCTGGCCAGGCACTAATGGGACTGGATCCCTCAGTCATGCTGGCTTGCTGCAAATGGGACCTACTGGATATGTGGTATGGGCATGGCTTCCCCCTAGCTGGATATTGCGATGTACCCTAGGACTAGCTTTTACTCATGGATTCATATTTTTCAGAGCTTTCAGAGAAGCTTGCTAATTTTCCCACCCAAGAACTCATTGCACAAGGTCTGTATTTCACTGGTATGATTATTTGGCTGTAATGTTCATTCTCTCTCTAGGATATACAGACATTATGCTATGAGTGGATGCTCTGACTAACTTTACTCAAGACTTACAAAATTCTCAAAAAGCTATTTCAGACCTTAATGCTGAGCAAATACAACTTAGAAAGGTGGTTTTACAAAACAGATTGGTCTTAGTTAGTCTAACAACCACACAAGGAGGAACTTGTGCTATTATTCATGCCAAATGTTGCACATATATACAAGATATGAGCACTAATGTTACTCACTTTACTAAACACATTAACATGATGATTCAGGCTATGGACACTCCTGAAGCCTCAGTCACTTCACTTAGGGAGATATTAACTAGTTTCCATTGGAGGAAACCCATCTTAATTGTAATAATTATGATTGTTCTGTTTTTTTTTTTTCTGTTTGCTCCGTGTGTAGCTGTTTTTTTGTTTTGTTTTGTTTTGTTTTGTTTTTTCCTAGCAGCGTGAAACCTTTTAAGTTAGACATGGTTGTCAAAATTCCTATGAGTGCCACAGCTTCCTCCAACTAATACTTGGGTCTCTGAATCAGAGACCCTCAATATGAGGGTTAGGAGAATATGTTGCCTAACCAGTTTAGGGATGACACCCCTTGTCAGACAGGAAGCAGTAATGGAATGAGAATGCTGCCCGTTTCCTTAAGAAACATAATTCTCCTAAAAAAAGGGGGAGGGGAGAATGAAAGGGTAACAGGCAGGAAAGCCAGAGGGCCCCAAGTAGCAGGAGGAAATCAACTGCAAATGGTAGACCCTTTTTCCTTCTCTACACAAAATTAAAATAGGCTGCTTTTAATTTTATGTTTGGGACACCTGGTTCTGCCTTGGCTATGCAATGCATTTTTCTTATGGAAATGATTTTTCTTAAGCTGTGTTAATGAAACTATGTATTTGCTTCAGAATATGCCTTTCTTCAAAATGGTTCCACCTAAGACTAAGATTATTTTTTTCTTTTCTTAAACCTTGGGCTGATAATCGCTCAACAAATCCATATTCCTGTCAATTGTATGGGTAGGGGATGACACACCTTGTGCCCTCCTATCATAAAAGTGCATATTGTGGGAGAGGGGACTGGTGAAACTCCCTCAGCCCTGAGGTGTGCCTCTTCTCTGATTAATAGCTTTCTAAGAGATATAAAATACCTTGCTAAAACCTAGCAAGGGTACACTCTTTCTGTCCCCTTCTGATGTCTATGTTAGAAGCTTTTCCTATCTCTGTTATACTTTAATAAAACTTTGCTACATAAAAAGCTCCAAGCAGTCAAGCCTTGTCTCTGACCTTGATTTGAAATTCTCTCCACCAGATGTTATGAATCCCACCATAACACACAGCTTGCAGCAGCAATATTTCAGAATTAATAGCCCCTGCTCCTTTAAAATTTCAATGATAGCTTTTAACCCTTTCTTAACCTTAGGTTTTACAGGATACTAATTTGACGTGGAAATACATGCAGGTCTTTCAGCCTGACAGCAACAGGAACAGCATTTTGTGCTCGACCTAGCTTTTCCATCAGCCCACACTCTAAGATTTACATTTTGTTCAATTAATGGGAGAGAAATAGAGGTCTCCATATTCATGAAAACAGAGGCATGGGCCTTGCTCAATATATCCCTCCCCAAAAGGGGTGAGGGAGAATCTGGCACAATCAGAAACTCATGTGAAAACAGCATAGAGTCCCAGTTGCAGCTTAGAGAACAACTGAAATAATAAGGTTTGGATTGTCCAGACAGTCCCATTACAGTAGTGGATCAGGAAGAATGTAGGCCAAGGGTTTCAGTAAGTACAAAATAAGTTGCCCTGGTGTCCAAATGGAAATTGACTGGGTGTATCCCCATAGTTATTAATACCCAAAGTTCTTCAGGTATAATTAGGACAGTAGCTTGTGTGGAGTATCCAGGGCAGCTTCAGTCCTGATTGTCTTGAGAGTTCGACTCTGGTGCCTAACCCTCTAGGGGTAGTCTCTCCTCTAGTGTGATCCTTTTCAGTCTGGACATGGACCCAGGGCCAGCTTAGAAGCCTGATGGAAATCCCACTTGAGGTGCCCCTCCATTCCACAGTAATAACAAATCCATCCTTTTCCACCTGGGTTTCTCTGGGCACTTTTCTCAGGCTGCCTCAGAATGGTACTGACAACCATTATTAGTGCTTCAGTCTATTCCTTGGTCTTTCTTTCTTCCTCTCCTCATATTGCCTGCCATAATAAACTGTCTGAACCAGTTGCAACAAATTATCTAAAGATTGATTTGGTAGATATACCTGTCTTAGAAGCTTACAGTGGATATCTGGAGCCACTTGAGTGAGAGATCTATCCTTTAATATCACTCTTCCCTCTTCTCTTTTGAGATCAATCTCAGTGAATCTGTGAAGGACTTCCCACAGTCTATCTAGGAACATGCCATCAGGTGCTTCCTTCTCTTCCTGTTCTATGTTGCCAGTCTGATAGTTTAATGTCTCAGCATGTGCTTGCCTGAAGTCTTCAAAAACGCATCTGACAAAATGACTCTGATCCCATCTTCCTTTAGCTGTGTTATACTCCCAGTCTGGTTCTATAGTTGGGACTGCCTGATTCCCAATAGGGAAGGTGGCTCTCTCTGTCTTCCCTCTTTTCTATTTCATTCATTGACACATTATTCATCTCCATAGGCAATAGATTTCTCCAAAGCTTGAGTCTTTTTTTTTTTTGTATTTATTTATTTTTTTACACGAACTCCCACACATGAACCCCCCTCCCACCTCCCACCCCACATCTTCCCTCCAGATCATCCCCATACACCAGCTCCAAGCATCCTGTATCCTGCATTGAACATAGACTGGCAATTCATTTCTTACATGATAGTATACATATTTCAATGCTATTCTCCCAAATCATCCCTCCCTCTCCCTCTCCCTCTCCTTCTCCCTCAGAGTCCATAAGTCCGCTATACACATCTGTATCTCTTTTGCTGTCTTGCATACAGGGTCCTCATTACCATCTTTCTAAATTCCATATATATGTGTTAGTATACTGTATTGGTGTTTTTCTTTCTGGCTTACTTCACTCTGTATAATTGGTTCCAGTTTCATCCATCTTATTAGAACTGATTCAAATGTATTCTTTTTAATGGCTGAGTAACTCTCCATTGTGTATATATACCACAGCTTTCTTATCCATTCATCCGCTGATGGACATCTAGGTTGTTTCCATGTCCTGGCTATTATAAACAGTGCTGCAATGAACATTGGGGTACATGTGTCTCTTTC
>SJYX01020678.1:21032-26032 GCA_006410675.1 Oreotragus oreotragus
AGTATACTGTATTGGTGTTTTTCTTTCTGGCTTACTTCACTCTGTATAATTGGTTCCAGTTTCATCCATCTTATTAGAACTGATTCAAATGTATTCTTTTTAATGGCTGAGTAATACTCCATTGTGTATATATACCACAGCTTTCTTATCCATTCATCCGCTGATGGACATCTAGGTTGTTTCCATGTCCTGGCTATTATAAACAGTGCTGCAATGAACATTGGGGTACATGTGTCTCTTTCTATTCTGGTTTCCTCGGTGTGTATGCCCAGCAGTGGGATTGCTGGGTCATAAGGCAGTTCTATTTGCAATTTCTTAAGGAATCTCCACACTGTTCTCCATAGTGGCTGTACTAGTTTGCATTCCCACCAACAGTGTAAAAGGGTTCCCTTTTCTCCACACCCTCTCCAGCATTTATTGCTTGCAGACTTTTGGATCGCAGCCATTCTGACTCCCCCTTCCCGTACCTAACACACACAGCTCATCTTTTCCTTTGCTAGCCTACCTTTGAACCATGTATGTGCTTTTGTTGTTGATCTTAACATTAGGATAAGGGTTACAAACCAAACACCTGCAGAAGGTGTGCATTCAACATAAATGCCAGAAATAGATAGGATGAAAGACACTTCATGCTAAGGTACTTGTAACTAAGCATAACACCTACAATTTAAACTGCTCTTTTAAACAGTGTTGGTATAGCAAAGCAGACAGAACACATCCAAAGACGTAGTCTTTTGCTACACAGGTCATAGAAGTTATGAAATGAGAGATCTGTACTGAGAAGAAGCAAATAAAAGCAATTTCAGTTTCAGGTGGAAGGAAATTGGATATGGAAATATAGTGACATGATTAATCCACTGTGGCATTTTAGGTTAACAGTGCCTCAACAGATTTCTTGTTGTGTGTGTCTCTTACTCAAAGAGGTGCAAAGAAAACTAGTGATACAGAATCACTACCCAGCAAAGAGATGAAAGAGGAACCTTTGAACTGGGGTGTAGAAACCTATGGAGTCCAGATGACAGTTCGTTGGCTCTCCCATCATATTGGCCTCTATGATGTCTGAAAAAGACCATGCATTTCCCCCCAAAGTTATAAAGCATCCTCTGTGATTTATTTCTCCATGTGTGGATTGGCTGGAGTCAGCCTAGAAGAGAGACCTTTAGGAGAGTGTCTATGGAGGCCGGTCTTGTAAGAATCTTTTAGCCACATCAGCAAAAGACAGCTTCATCTTCTGATAACTCACAAATGTCTGTCTCCAACCAAAATTTCTCACATGAACTTCAAAGATAGGGATCCAACCTCTTCCCAAGTATTTCTTAGATGATGCTATAGGCATTTTAAACTTAATATGCTCAAAACTGAATCTTATTTCTCTCTTCATCACCAAAAACAAAGGCAAAATATTGCTCTACTTCACGATTCACATAGCATCAGAAACCTATGTGTCATCTTGGAGGACTCCACTCTAATCTCCATTCTTATCTAACCAATCACCAAGCTTTATCAATTTCTCTTCCAGACTCTCTTTTACATCCACTCCCAGAATTATAGTTTCAGTTGGTTCAGGTAACTAACAGGCTGAGTCTGCTCTTTTCCAATCTCTTTTGTTCCATTGTAGTCTACGTGATCTTTCTGAAATGCAAACAGCAACTTAAAGCTCTTTATCTCCCACTACTCTTAGAATGAAGGTACCATTCCTGCTCAGCTGCTTCAGTCATGTCTGACTTTTTGTGACCCTATGGACTATAGCCTTCCAGGCTCCTCTGTCCATGGGATTCTCCAGGCAAGAATACTACACTGGGTTGCCATGCCCTCCTCCAGGGGATCTTCCCAACCCAGATATCAAACCTGCATCTCTTGCAGCTCCTGCATTGCAGGTGGTTTCTTTACTAGCTGAGCCACCAGAGAAACCCAAGGAAGAAAGTTAAGAACTTAATCTGGTCAAGAAAGCCCTGCTTAATTTGTCTCCTGGCTACCTTTTCTGTTATCCTTTCCTTCACCTCTCAGCTATTTGTTGATTCAACAAATACTGAGTACAGTAGCTTACAGAAGCAATCTAAATGCCCATCAACAGAGGGATGGACACATAATATGTGGTACATATATACAATGGAATAATACCTAGCCATGAAAAAGGTAGGCAATTATACACATCTGTATCTCTTTTGCTGTCTTGCATACAGGGTCCTCATTACCATCTTTCTAAATTCCATATCCATTGAGTTTTAATGTAATCCTGTTTTTGCTTTTTTTAGGGACAGTGAGTGATTCCCTTATGTAGTATGTGGGTACAGAAATTGGGTCAGGGTACAAGGAAACCCATCTCATCATACTTTGTTCACTGTTTCCACTCCGTGTCCACTGAAAGCCATGTTGGCATGCCTTCTAGGCCTGGGCCAGCTGCATTTTCAAAGCCCAGGTTTTGTCTCATTGTGAAATTCCTGCCCTGGATCTGCATTCTATGTATCCTCTTCTTACTCCTAAGAAGACTGATGTACAGTTTAGCACATTCTGCTTTGTTTCTCTTTATTCTTTTAAAAACACTGGGTTTGTACCCTGGGTCCACACAGATGATTTCTTGAGGGTTATGGTTTCCAACTGTCCTCCTTGTCTCAGGCTTTCAGAAGGTGATTGATCTTCAGTGAATATTGATAGATTTAAGATATTAAAATGCTTATTGAAATTTTCCTTTTTTAAGATGGACTTTTTCCTAACTGGTGTAACATACGATTTATAGTCACATTTTAATAAGAGTATTGCAAAATAGTGTATGTAACTGTCTGTGGCCCTGACTGTTAATTGCGTCAACCTCAAATGCATTCTTCCTGAGTCACTGTGGATTTATTGTCTTCTCATTTGGGAGGCCCAGGACACATGTTCTCATTCCTCAGGGTTATGGTGACATGGACATGGATTTATAGTTATATGAGTACCAAAAAAATCATACTATATATAAACACAGCATTTTAAAAAATATAATAAGTACTTATTATTAGATAAAAGCATATTAAAGAAATTTTTAGTTGCTGAGGTTTAAACCACATCTCTCTTTTTTCATGTTAATCTGGTGCAGAAAGGGATTATGGGAAATAGTAGATTCAGTGGAATATATATGAAGTTTTTAAAAAATTATACACAAATTTTCTTTGAAGGTAATTAAAACAATAATTTCCCCTTTCATTCTCACAGTGCACTGTAATATTGAGAATGTTAAGATAAGATCTTTCAGTGATATGGTTTTATTGTTATCATCATATGTGTTCAATTTGCATGTGATCAAATGACATGCAGATTTATCTATTTTGGATTCCTAAAAATTAAGGTAGCTTGAATATTGTTTTACATTCTTTTTTCTTTTTTAACTGACCAGGATGGCTTTGGAGAAGGCTTCATGATGGAGTATCAGCATCTGCTGGAGCAGAAAATAGTATTTAAAAGTCACTGAACACTTTCTAAAGTTTTATTAGTTGTGACATTAATATGTAATCTTGGCTTAAATGTCCACTGGTTTTTTACTTTGAACCGTTAAACAGTACTAGGGTTAAGTTTCTGATATATATATTGGCCATGTATGTTAACCATATTTTTAAAGTACTGTTTTTGTTTTTACAGAAAAGGTAAAATGCAAAAATATGTTCCTTTTGAGGGGTTTTTATAAATTCTTAACTATAATTTATGGCGTTCTTTCATAACTTTTTACATTTCTTTACAATTTGGTGGCCATTAATTTAACCTAGGGCTTTTTGGTGTATGCTAATTTAACTAGTCTGAGATTTCAAGAAGAAACATAGACATTTCAGTCCTCATTAAATGAGAACATTTTAAGAAGTTGAAAGAGAATTTGTTTTCAAGTTAAGAGTGTATTTTCTTTTAAAATCCACCTGATTGTTAAATAGTTTCCATTTTATTTTTAAAAGCTGCAAATTGTTGAGTAGACGGTTCCTAAAAGTACAAGTGAGGTGTCAATAAGGTATAAGAAAGAATCTGCATCATTATTGGGTTTTGTTTTTTTTTGGTTTTTGCCTGATTCAGACATCCTTTGAGCGACATCTCGTAAGTGTTTGGGCTTGGGAATCAGAACCAGTTATCTGGCTTCTCTTGTTTTTGCTTAGGCTTGTTCTTGTCCAAACTGCCCCCCAACGCCCCCCGACATGTGCACATGCTCATGCATATTTTGTTAAAATGAGTACATCCTTGTATTTGTATTTTTGTTTTCAACATTGCCAAGGTGCTATCAGAAATTAAAGTAACACAAAAGTAGAAAAAATAAAATTATTAAAAAGCAAAAAAAAATTATACACAAATTTTCTTTGAAGGTAATTAAAACAATAATTTCCCCTTTCATTCTTACAGTGCACTGTAATCTTGAGAATTTTTTTTCTCATTTCACATTTATAATTAAATAATAATGGATATGCCATATGTTTTTGGCAACTAGGAAGTGGCAGTCTTATGGCTGGATGTGGTCTTTAAAATTTTATGCTCTCCTTTTTCTAAAAAAATATTGTTGATATGATAATCAGATTTTGAAGATTAGGAAAATTTCTAACAAAAGAATTAACCCAATGCGTATTATTTATTAGTACTCATAGTAGTAGCAATATATGAACATATTCAAAGTTTCAGTGAATTTTTGGTTTCTCACTTTCTGTTAAACAGAAACCAAAAACTTTACATGGAACACTACTGTGTAAAACGAGTAAAAACCAGATGCTCTGTCTGAAGCCGCCAAGGAGTCAGTGGTGGGGTACCTTCTCTGTGTCTCAGAGAAGGCTTAGGCTCCTTATCAAACTAAAGAGAATCTCTACAAGCAGTGCTCCTTTACTTGTACACTAAGCCATTGAGGTTTGCAGCTTTCACGTTTACAGTATTGTTGTTCTCTAAGTGATGAGACGCTCTTAATTTAGCTGGAATGTGGGCCCGCCTTCAGGTCTCAGTGTGCTCGGCTCATCATAGCTGTCTCACACCTCTGGAGGACATAAAGACCGAACCAGGTTAAT
>SJYX01020678.1:33532-37402 GCA_006410675.1 Oreotragus oreotragus
TTGACCAGCACCTTAGTTTGTTGCCCGCATGAAATGGAAGCCCAGTGTCACAGTAAATGTTTCTCTGTTGAATATGTTTTNGCCGCGCAGCTATTTTGATAGCAGAGGCCCAGGGCTGGGTTTAGATCACATCTTTTCGCTTTCACGACCTGTTCCTTCCAGCAACCAAAAAAGCTCAAAAGCATCTGGGGCCTGGAGGAGAGAACCCTGGCATCCCAGAGTCCGGGCCGTTGGTGCCGCTTCCCTGACCCACGCTGAGTGGGGGAGGGGTCGCCACCGAGGGTCCCGTGGTTGGGTCCCTGCAGCATCTAGGTGCCCGGATGGGGAGCGAAGACTCTTTCTGAGACCCGAAGGGCCTGTATGGGGTGTGACGGCCAAGGGTGGTCCTCATGGTTCTATCCCAAACCCTGAGGACTTCCTCCTTTGCTGAGAGTCTTGGGCCCAGGGTAAAGAGCCGGGGGTCAGGACACAAGCCACACTCTGGAAGGAATGAGTATCCTGAGGGTGAGAAGAGAGTCAGGGCCAAAGACCCCAGCAGGGCTGAGAGGACCCAGCACTGGACCCCAGGGCAGGACGACTGACTAGGAGCGCGCGCTCGTGATGGGAATCCAGACAGGGCAGAAGCCACCCGAGGGCAAGGCGGAAGGCAGGTTCCCAAGGGACCGTCTGGGAGTGCGCTAAAAGGCCCCTGTCACAGTCAGCTGAGTCCAGCCACCGGGGCTCTGCCTTCCAGAGCTCTGCGCCCTGAGCAGTCACCAGCCGTCTCTGAGAACCCCTGCCTCCTGATCATCACACACTTCAAAAGATGAGCATCAGCCGAGATCGCACGCGTGAGCAAAACACAGCTCAACAGAGCTCATGGAAGAAACGGAGAGAAGATATTCAATTAATTCTTGTTAAATGAAACTGTTCTTGAAAAAATGTAAATCTTAGTCGCGCAGTCTTGTCCGACTTCTTGTGACCTCACGGACTGTTGCCCACCAGGCGCCTCGATCCGAGGAATTCTCCAGGCAAGAAGACTGGCGTCAGTAGCCATTCCCTTTTCTAGGAGATCTTCCCGATCCAGTGATCAAACCCAGGTCTCTTGCATTGCAGGAAGATTCTTTACCATCTGAGCCACCAAGGAAGCCGGAACCATTCTTATTACTGGCTAGATGTTGGGTTTGCAGCTTTTGCTTGACTGGGTTTGGGTTCATATTCCTCCATATCTCCTCACTCTCTCTTTTGATTTGTACTTTGGGTGGTTGGGAAGTCACAGTGAACATTAATTGCAGGTCCAGAATATGCTAGATGAGTCCTTCTCAAAGTTTTGTCCCTGGACAGATTGTGGCACCATTTCGTGAAATGCAAATTAGAAATGCAAATTCTTGAGCCTCACCCCAGACACACTGATTCAGAAACTCCAGGCAGGTTCTCGTTGACTAGTCTTTTAATAAATTCTCTGGTGGTGTTAATACATGCTAAATCCACTGTGCTAAGTGTTTACAAGATACCTCATTCATTCCCACAAGGACTAAGGAAGTGGGAATTAAGATCTCAGACTTACAGATGAGAAACAGGGGTTTGGAGAAGTTGGTGATGTGCCCTAGGTGCTCACCTGGCAAGTGAACTCTAGGTCTGTGGGACCCCCTGAACGATTACCTTCCCCTCACTCCAGCAATGCCTCCCAGGAGTGGAATGTATTTGCCTTCAGGCAGATGCGGCAGGCAAAAGTAACTGGTAAAGATGGAGCACCGCCCCCCGCGCCCTCCCCCGGCAGGTTGCTGAATAGATCTGTTATTGTTTAGTTGTCAAGTGACTCTTTCGGGACTCCATATGCTGCAGCCCACCAGGCTCCTCTATCCATAGGATTTCCCAGGCAAGGATACCTGAGTGGGTGGCCATTTCCTTCTCCAGGGGATCTTCCCAACCCAGGGATTGAACCCTCATCTCCCGTGCCTCCTGCGTTGGCAGGCAGATTCTTTACCACTGAGCCACCAGGGCAGCCCGGTGAAAAGTCTACCTAGCTAGTCTTACATGGTTTGCAAGAGCAATTGCACTGCCACCTTTTATGAGAAGAAGCAAGTATTTAGCCCTAGGGCTATACCACTGTCGAGCTGGCACTAAGAAGCCATCCCAAGCAGTTAGCAACGCACCCGAACACCATCTGCCAAGTATGAATCTCAGCAGCGCTGAGACCTGTGGGCGTGANTGAACCCTCATCTCCCGTGCCTCCTGCGTTGGCAGGCAGATTCTTTACCACTGAGCCACCAGGGCAGCCCGGTGAAAAGTCTACCTAGCTAGTCTTACATGGTTTGCAAGAGCAATTGCACTGCCACCTTTTATGAAAAGAAGCAAATATTTAGCCCTAGGGCTATACCACTGTCGAGCTGGCACTAAGAAGCCATCCCAAGCAGTTAGCAACGCACCCGAACACCATCTGCCAAGTATGAATCTCAGCAGCGCTGAGACCTGTGGGCGTGACCGAGGATGACGGCACTATCAGTGGCACACTGAGCTCCTACAGCTTGAAGAAACCGTCCTAGAGGCTCTGTGATCTATCTTTCACCCGATATTATTATGCCCCTTTAACAGATGAGGATACTGAGGCCCAAAGAAGGTGGAAGATAAAAGCTCACAAGCAAGGGGGCAGCGTTCTGGCCTGCTTGGGCTCTAAGGAGCATCCCTTCCGATATGCTATCCTCTGAGAAGCCGGTTCTCAGAGCCAGGCGGTCTCGTCCCGGCCTCTGCACGCAGGCCCACTTCCCCTCTCGGGTCCCTGCCTCAGAAGATGGCCAGCTGGAAGCCTCTCGCACAGGTGGGGAGAGCGCGGGACACCTGGGGGCCGGAGCCCCAGGGGGACCCGAGAGTGGCCACACGATGGCGCTGCGGTCCAGGAGACTCGGGGCGCTGCCCACACCAGCTGCGAGGACCTGGGACCCTGCAGGACGGGGCCCCCGCGACAGAGCGGCCTCTCGGGAAGGACTCGAGCCCGAGCGAGCAGAAGCGTTGCCGAGGACGCTCTCCCAGGCCCGCGCCACTGGAACCCCTCTCCCCGCCCTCCTCCATCCGGGCTGCGGCACGGAGGCCTCCTCGGGGAGCGGGAGCGCAGCGCCGGGCGGCGAGCCCGGGACTCCGCAGCGGCCGGCAGGCAGCGGCCAGCATCGCGGCTTTTCGCTCCCCGCCGTCCCTCCCTCCTTCCCCGCGGCTCCTCCCCTGCCCGGCCAGCCAGTCCCAGCCCGCTGCTCACAGCACAGCCTTTTTTTCTTTTCTAGCAACTGAAGTACAGTTGATTTACAATGTCGTGCGAGTCTCAAGTGTACAGCAGAGTGATGCACATATATTTTTTCAGATTATTTTCTATGATGGGCTATTACAAGATACTGAATATATAATTGAAAAGGATGCTCGCAAGTTGAGGATTTAAATATTGCAAAACAAGGCATCCAAAAACGATCTTGTCACTGAGATTCGGGTGCTTACTTTAAAACGCAGCCATCAAATTTCCCTTGTTTCCCCAAAATAAGTAATAAGAGTAGGAGGCAGAGTCTTGTGCCTTCTGTCTCCTCTCATTCCCAAATTGGGGAGGTGGAATTTTGTGTTCAAATCCTGGGCTGACCGATAAAAATGACATGACACCAAGAGTTCTTTCATTTCCTTGAGCCTCACTTTTCACATCCATCTTATGGGTTATTCAGTTCAATTCGGTCCCTCAGTTGTGTCCGACTCTTTGCGACCCCATGGACCGCAGCACACCAGGCCTCCCTGTCCATCACCAACTCTTGGAGTTTACCCAAACTCATGTCCATTGAGTCGGTGATGCCATCCAACCATCTCACCCTCTGTCGTCCCCTTCTTCTGCCCTCAATCCCTCCCAGCATCAGGGTCTTT
>SJYX01020678.1:44966-59101 GCA_006410675.1 Oreotragus oreotragus
GGTGCTCCATCTTTACCAGTTACTTTTGCCTGCCGCATCTGCCTGAAGGCAAATACATTCCACTCCTGGGAGGCATTGCTGGAGTGAGGGGAAGGTAATCGTTCAGGGGGTCCCACAGACCTAGAGTTCACTTGCCAGGTGAGCACCTAGGGCACGTCACCAACTTCTCCAAACCCCTGTTTCTCATCTGTAAGTCTGAGATCTTAATTCCCACTTCCTTAGTCCTTGTGGGAATGAATGAGGTATCTTGTAAACACAGCACAGTGGATTTAGCATGTATTAACACCACTAGAGAATTTATTAAAAGACTAGTCAACGAGCCCCGCCTGGAGTTTCTGAATCAGTGTGTCTGGGGTGAGGCTCAAGAATTTGCATTTCTAATTTGCATTTCACGAAATGGTGCCACAATCTGTCCAGGGACCAAACTTTGAGAAGGACTCATCTAGCATATTCTGGACCTGCAATTAATGTTCACTGTGACTTCCTAACCACCCAAAGTACAAATCAAAAGAGAGAATGAGGAGATATGGGGGAATATGAACCCAAACCCAATCAAGCAAAAGCTGCAAACCCAACATCTAGCCAGTAATAAGAATGGTTCCAGCTTCCTTGGTGGCTCAGATGGTAAAGAATCTTCCTGCAGTGCAAGAGACCTGGGTTTGATCACTGGATGGGGAAGATCTCCTAGAAAAGGGAATGGCTACTGACGCCAGTCTTCTTACCTGGAGAATTCCTTGGATAGAGGCGCCTGGTGGGCAACAGTCCGTGAGGTCACAAGAAGTCGGACAAGACTGCGTGACTAAGATTTACATTTTTTCAAGAACAGTTTCATTTAACAAGAATTAATTGAATATCTTCTCTCCGTTAGACCACTGGAAAAACCATAGCCTTGACTAGACGGACTTTTGTTGGCAAAGTAACGTCTCTGCTTTTTAATATGCTGTCTAGGTTGGCTGAAGTCACCATCTGCAGTGATTTTGGAGCCCAAGAAAATAAAGTCTCAGGGGGCATCTCAGGGAAGGCCTAATGAAGGATAAGTTTGAAGACTGGACTTGGCTCCTGCTGGAATGTGGGATGAAGAAAGAGGAGGCGTAGAAAATAGTTCTGGGAGACCAAGAGAAGGGTACCATTGACAGTTGTGGCCATAGAATTGTCTTGGATGGGGCAGAGATCAGTTTGGCTTCAGCTTAAGTGTTTTCTTGAGTTTCTTTTCTAAAGGCCTAATGAAGGATAAGTTTGAAGACTGGACTTGGCTCCTGCTGGAATGTGGGATGAAGAAAGAGGAGGCGTAGAAAATAGTTCTGGGAGACCAAGAGAAGGGTACCATTGACAGTTGTGGCCATAGAATTGTCTTGGATGGGGCAGAGATCAGTTTGGCTTCAGCTTAAGTGTTTTCTTGAGTTTCTTTTCTTTGAGAAGATGAAAAGAGAGTCGAGAAGCCCAGTGGGGACACTGGGTGATAAAAGCAAGGATGTAGGAATGGCAAGTGCTTTCTTGGCCCCAGCTCCCTTGAGCCTTTCTTCCCTGTTTCTCTGTTTCCAGCAAAGAACAGTGACCCCCAAAGTGGCTCCCCTGACCTGTCCCCACCTCTGCACCTGACGTCCCGATTTTGCTTCAAAGTTCTGCCTGTGACTCAACCAGAAAAGAAGTCTTGATTAGAAAATAAAAAGAAGCTGGAAATTTGAGTCAGAGAATGGAAGGTAACATGGCTCAACCCTGCACTGTAGCTAGTACGCTTTTTTTTTTTTCCCCTAAGACAGAACGTGGTTTATTACACAACAAATACACAACTGATCAGAAAGTAGGTAAAACAGGAATGAATCCCTCAAACACAAGACAAGGAGCTGTATGATTTTGAGAATTTTATTTTCTGAGAGTAAAAACTACAAAACTGAACAAAGGGGAAAAAAATCCTGAGAATCTGATTTCATATTCAATCCTTTGAAAGTCATCAATTTTTAATATAATTGCTTTAAGTTTGTGCTCGCAAAACTAATTATCGGGTTGGCCAGAAACTTCATTTGGGTTTTTTCTGTAAGATGTTACAGAAAAGCTGCTCCAGCCACTGCCCTGCCTTGAACACTCAGTTTCCTTGGGGTGCTGGGCACCTGCTCAGGGGTAAGACTCAGGTGGCCCAGCTTCTCTTTCTGGTTCTGCCTCTATATCTGCTTCAGGTTCTTCTATCACAAAGCAGCTCAAAGCAACTCAAAGCTAGTTGATTGCCCAGGTTTTCTTCTAACTTCAACAACATGTGATTAATAATTTCAAAAACAGTGAAATTGGGTGAATCAGTATATCAGGATGCTTCGGTTGCAAATAACCAAACTTTGGACTAAAGAACTACATGATGGGACTCATTCATCGTGACAAACCAGCAGATCAGATGAGGTGGTTCTGGGACTCGGGCGATGTCTCTGAGAGATCATCGAAGACTCGAGCTCTCCCACCTTCTCTCCCTGTCTTCTTCATGGCTGCCACTGTCTTCCCTCATGGTGGTAAGACGGCTGCAGTGGCTCCAAGCTTCCTTTCTCATGTAGCAGCTTCTCAAGCAGGAAGAAAAGGGGTAACGATGCAGTCAGTGAGGAAAATCTTTCTCAGAAGCTACTAGTAACTTTTTCTTGGTTCCCTGGTCAGACCTAGGTCCCTGGACAAAGGAATGGGACTGACCAATCATGATTTGTCGACTTGAGCCTGGTGGATGAACAAATGAAAACTTGGGATTCTGTTAGCAAGAAAGGGTTGGAGCAACTGTTTGGTGGGCTACTGATGGTTGTAGCCTGTCACAACTGGGGGAAGGCTTCCAGCAGCAAGAAACAGTTGTCTGGTTGTGGTAACCAAAAGGGAAATTTATTGGGAGCAAAGTGTAGGGTGGGGCCTTGAGGAAACAGGCTGAAAATAGCAGAAGCCTTTTGAAATAAATGCTTCTCAGCCAGAATGGCCTGGTTTGGACCCCTCATCACTGGGAAAGAATTCTAGTGCCTCTGCACTTTGCATCACTTGTTCAAAACCGAAGTCTTAGCCAAAGGATCATATTGAATCAAGCTGGGATTCAACCGGGACACCTGGGTACAGAGAAGGACCACCTGGCCTGTTCAGTCTCCAAAGCAGCCATTTACCAAGACCTTGTACAATGGAAGATGCTCATCCAATAGGAAAGAGGAGTTGCAGGCTGCAGCCAACACAAAACCAGAGAGCCCAGCTAAGATACAGGGATTAAAAAGCCTCTCTGAAAGCTGAGCTTTCCTGGCGACTTGGACAGTAAAGAATCTTCCTGCAATGAGGGAGACCTAGGTTTGATCCCTGCATTGGGAGGATCCCCTGGAGAAGGGGATGGCTACCCACTCTAGTATTTTTGCCTGGAGAATTCCATGGACAGAGGAGCCATGAAATTATAAGATGCTTGCTCCTTGGAAGGAAAGCTATGGTAAACCTAGACAGCGTATTGAAAAGCAAAGACATCACTTTGCTGTCAAAAGTCCATATAGTCAAAGCTATGGTTTTTCCAGTAGTCATGAACGATTGTGAGAGCTGAACCATAGGAAGGTTGACAGCCAAAGAATCGATGTTTTCGAATTGTGGTGCAAAGAAGATTCTTGAGAGTCCCTTGGACTGCAAGAAGGTCAAAGCAGTCAATCCTAAAGGAAATCAACCCTGAATATTCAGTGGAAGGACTGATGTTGAAGCTGAAGCTCCAATACTTCAGCCACCTGATGCAAAGAGCCAACTCATTGGAAAAGACCCTGATTCTGGAGAAGATCAGAGGCAAAAGGAGAAGAGGGTGGCAGAGGATGAGATGGTTATATAGCATCATTAACTTGATGGGCATGAACTTGAGCAAACTCCGGGAAATGATGAAGGACAGGGAAGCCTGGCACACTGGAGTCCATGGGATCACAAAGAGTCTGACATGACTTAGTGACTGAACAAGAAAATATAAAGAAATTGTGACAAGTCACTAAGATTTTATTCTCTCACATAAAAATTCCAGTGGTAGGCCATCCAGGGAGTTATCCGAACCCAAGATCCTTCCAACTTTCTGGTTCATCCTTTCCAGAATGTGGCCTTCAGCTTTGCGGTTCAAAGTGGAGTGGATACTCATGGCCCAACCGTGATGCCCACACTCCAGGCAGGAGGGAGGAGGGGAGAAGAGCACACCCATCTCTTTAAAGAGACTTCCTAGAAGTTTCACACCAGAAGTAATTTTCAAAGTGTTTACAACATGGTTTTTGACTAATCAGAATGGATGCCCTCTATCAACAACTGATGCATCTGTACCTGTACATGTGCATTAAGTCCTGATCACATCTTTCCACTTGCAAACCTCATCAGCCAGATCTCAGTCACGTGACCACACCTAGCTGCAAGGAACACTGGGAAATTCCAGATGGCCAGGGATCCACTTATCCACTATCAACGAAGGGGAGGACCTTTACACTGGAGCAGCTAGCATCTTTGTCTCACCATGGAAAATACTTAGAGCTCTTGGTACAGGTCCACAAGCCATTTCCATGATTTGAAAAAAAAAATTCCAAATTTTTCTGAAAACAAGAGTTTTTCATACATCATTAGATGGCAAAATTTGACCTCAAGTATCCATATCTATTTATCCCAGTTGTGAATATTCATATATTTACTGCAGGAATATAATGTTTGATCATGAGGAGCTGCCCTAGACCCCTCTAGGGTATTTGTATGTGTAGGGGCTTCCTGGGTAGCGCTAGTGGTAAGGAACCGGCTTGCCAGTGCAGGAGACATAAGAAATGTGGGTTCGATCCCTGGGTTGCGAAAATCCCCTGGAGGAGGACCTGGGGTGGTCCAGAATTCTTGCCTGAGAATCCCATGGACAGCAGAGCCTGGCAGGCTACAGTTCATAAGGTTGCAAAGAGTTGGACAGAACTGAAGCGACTTAGCATGCGCACTCACACGCAGGTGATACACACACACATGGACACAGAGATGTACAGTATTATCTATAAAATCTTTGAAAAGTCTCAATCTGAAACCCATTTGGCCTCAGGGTTTTGGATACATTCCAGTGTGTTTGGGACATTCTGGTTTACCCTTGTCCCGGTGAAATTTTTAACCGCTCTCCCAGGTTTCACTTTTACAACTGCCCAGTTTGGATGGTAAATCATAGGGTCAACCTCTGGATAGGGGATTGCGAACCTGTACAAACTAAGCTCTTGAAAAATGGCAGTAGAGCTCCTGTAGTGCCTACTGATGTGTGCAAATATGCTACCGTGTTTCTTCAAGCAACAATTCAGTTCCTCATGGCTAGACAATACCTGCCTGCCGTTTTTGGCTCCTTTCTTCATGAATTGGCATCCACGATGGCGTATAAGCTCTTGAAAAATGGCAGTAGAGCTCCTGTAGTGCCTACTGATGTGTGCAAATATGCTACCGTGTTTCTTCAAGCAACAATTCAGTTCCTCATGGCTAGACAATACCTGCCTGCCGTTTTTGGCTCCTTTCTTCATGAATTGGCATCCACGATGGCGTGGCAGTCAGTTTCATTCCAGCACCTCTCAGAGCACAGTCCTGGACGCAACGAGCACTGAATCAAGGCAGTTTTATGAATCAGGAGAATGACTAGCATTTTCTGAACCTTGACAGATCTTTCTTTCTCATCCCTGGCAAAGTTAAAAAAAATATAGATCTAGAGATGACTGTGCAGCAGCGTCCCACCGGCGAGATGCCCCCTCCCCGCGGCGGAAGCGCAGGGAGAACGGTCGAGGAGAAGNCAAGCTCTTGAAAAATGGCAGTAGAGCTCCTGTAGTGCCTACTGATGTATGCAAATATGCTACCGTGTTTCTTCAAGCAACAATTCAGTTCCTCACAGCTAGACAATACCTGCCTGCCGTTTTTGGCTCCTTTCTTCATGAATTGGCATCCACGGTGGCGTGGCAGTCAGTTTCATTCCAGCACCTCTCAGAGCACAGTCCTGGACGCAATGAGCACTGAATCAAGGCAGTTTTATGAATCAGGAGAATGACTAGCATTTTCTGAACCTTGACAGATCTTTCTTTCTCATCCCTGGCAAAGTTAAAAAAAATATAGATCTAGAGATGACTGTGCAGCAGCGTCCCACCGGCGAGATGCCCCCTCCCCGCGGCGGAAGCGCAGGGAGAACGGTCGAGGAGAACAGCCTTTTCCTGATTTTGCTCATTGTTCTCCGGGTCTGCTGGCCAGGATCTCGACTGTGAGCAGGGCCAGCCCTGGACGAAGCCATAGGAGGCCCTTGTCTGTTTCCTTCCCCCCACTCCCTATGCATCCAGGTACCCTCTTGGTCTTCCCCATTCCAAGGCACAGAGGACTGGCCCCCAGCTTGGCTGGTCTTCGCTTTTGTCTGGGACGTGCGTGTGAAGAGCGAATGCTGAGGCCAGCCCAGGGTCGGTGACCTGGGAGTCTGGCAGCAAGCCCAGAAATCCGGATTTCAGCTATTCCCCTGGTGATCCTGAAGAGCAGCCCAGCTTAAGAGACACAGGCAGAGTGCAATGAGCAAGGACTTTGGAATCAGACAAAGCTGAGTTCAAGTTTAACTGCTGCCGCTGTGGCCTGGGGCCCTACCTAAGCTTCTCTGAGTCTCAGTCTGCCCATCTGTAAAATGTGAAACTTCAGGAAAATGATGTGTTTTGAATTTGAAAGATGTTTCTCAGTTGAAAGTCTATTCTCAAATATAAAATCAGACACTCCCCAGGCAGCTCATTAACGCAAAGGGAGAAGGATTCATTAACCTCATCTTTGCTAAAAAACGAATCGGCTTATGCCTACCTCCCACCCTGTCCTCTGACCCACTCCCATCCAGGAGCGCAGAGGGCAGAGCTCATGACCTCAATAATTGTGTCTCGGCTTGGCAGGTAGTATGCCGCCAACAAATATTTGTCAATTGCCTGCTTGATTTATTGTATTGGCTTACCCAGTTTCGTCTAAAGTCTTTAAAAATCTAGTTCTTGGGAATTCCGCTGGTGGTCCAGTGGTTGAGAATCTATTTTGCAAGGCGGAGGACTCGGGGTTGATGCCGGGTCAAGGAAAAAAGGCCCCATGTGCCACAACCAGAGGGTCCGTAGGCTGCAACGAAAGAGCCCATGTGCCACAGCCAAGACCTGATACAGTTGAATAATAAACAAACAAGAATAATATAAGCAAAGTGTTGACTAATAATAAACAAAACAAAAATCTTGCTCTTGGTAGTGGGAGAAACATGGCGGGAGAGAGGTGAACTGTGGGATTAGGTAATATTTTATAGTTGGATTTTTGTTATTTCTGCAGGACTTGTGGCAGTATAGCTTGATGAGAGTGGAGAGTCTTTAGAATCTGCTGGACTGGGCTTCAGATCTTAACCTTCCCCGTGCTGTCAGGACAAACTAAGCTCTCAGTGGATCAACACAGCAAATGTTTACCTCGCCCAAGCCAGAGGGCAGGGCGAAGGGTGCTCCACTCCGTGTAGTCACACAGGGAGCAAATTCCTCTCATTTTCACAGCTTCCCAGTGCCCTGGGTCATCCAGATAGTGATGGGAAAGGGCATGATAGACTAAGGACCAGAAGTGGCAAAATCATTTCTGTCCCTATTTCACTGGCCAGAATTCAGTGATGTGGTCAGCCTAATTGCAAGATGACCAAGGTAAATAGTTTAAGACACACCTAGAAAGAAAAAGAGAAAATGGATACCCATGAGCAATAGAAAGTTCTGCCCAAACCATTCATCAGCTGTGTGACCTTAGACAAATTCCTTGAACTTTCAGCCTTAGTTTCCTCATCTGTACAATGGGAGTGATACATGTCCACTGGGACAGTTGAAGACTTAAAAGATGCACATAGCATGCTTGATACACAGTGTGCCCTTCCCTTTGAAAAATATGGAAGAGCATGTTTTCTTTTCTTTGAGTAACCCCAAATACTGAATGGTTGAAAGCTGGCCTTCAGCAAACTTCTTACCTAGTTAGGGGCACACAGAGAACACAGCTAAAGACTTAAAAGATGCACATAGCATGCTTGATACACAGTGTGCCCTTCCCTTTGAAAAATATGGAAGAACATGTTTTCTTTTCTTTGAGTAACCCCAAATACTGAATGGTTGAAAGCTGGCCTTCAGCAAACTTCTTACCTAGTTAGGGGCACACAGAGAACACAGCTATTCTCTCTTGGAGTGGAGGGTTCAGTTTGGGTTATCTCCTTTCAGGGAAGCAGTGAGGTGGTCCCTGAATCTTGGGGAAGTTTGTTTTACGGTCTTTTCACAACATGTGTTGAGAGTTTGCTGGAGTATTACCTTCACAACCAGATGCATCTGTACTCTAATTACCTGGAGGAAAGAACCAGAAGGAAATGACTTCTATGGCAGCGTCAAACACTTATGTTAATATATGGGAAAACATTCTCATGAAGCTTAGCAGACTGGTGGAAATATTTTGGAAAAAAATCTTTTCTTGAAATCTTCAAGAGGACGTCGGTGTCTACCTTTTGGAGTTACTCAGCATATCCCAGCCTAAGGCCAGAAGAATGGAAGCTGTTGCTTCTGGGGCCACTTCCTTCTCTCCTGTTCTTTCTTGGAGGGGTCTCCCTCTCTCTGTCAATGAGGTACCTAAGGCTTTGTGCCTGAGTTGACCTATCCCGGAGCTATCCTCTGAGGTCTTTTTTATATAGGAACATCCAGACTGCTGCCTGGCCAGATTCCAGAACCTTTTGTTCACTTGACCAGCCATACCCAACGAGGACAAGCAGAAGAGGGTCAAGGTAGGAGATGCAAGAAGAGAGGAGAATATCAGAGTGTTGTCGGGGGAAGTGGGATGTAAGTAACGCCTCGTTTCAAAGATGCTGAAATGCCCTGGGTGCCCTGCCCTCCAGCATCAAGTGGTTTTGGCAGGGCATGGGGCTGAACCAGAGCTCACAGCCAAGAGAGGAGAGGCAGGGAAGGCTTGGCAGCTAGATGCTTTCTCTTCTTCTGACTTTTGCTGGGTCACTTAGTAACGACATAGAACCCAGACTGCTCCTTCCTCCGAATGACTTCCAGCTGCACCCCTCCCCAAACGCCAACTCAGGACGCTCTATTTTTAATTTTCTCTTGGGAAGTAGATTCCAAAATTTCCCTACAGTCTTCTGTCTTCTCGTCAGGGAGCCGCTGATTTCCAGTAAATCCAGGGTCACATAGCTTTCTATATTCATTTGCATTCGGTTTGCATAAATTAGCGTGCCACCAAAAGCAACCCAGGGAATCAATGCAGAAGGACTCCTGCTCTGGAGTGGAGGAGGGCAAAGGCGGCCACCTCCCCTGAGAGAGTGCAGCAGCCCTGACTTGTAGCAGGAAGATCTGTCATCTCNCGGTTTGCATAAATTAGCGTGCCACCAAAAGCAACCCAGGGAATCAATGCAGAAGGACTCCTGCTCTGGAGTGGAGGAGGGCAAAGGCGGCCACCTCCCCTGAGAGAGTGCAGCAGCCCTGACTTGTAGCAGGAAGATCTGTCATCTCCCAGGTCTGCAGATCTTCATCTTGGGCCCACCGAGAGCTCTATCAGTGTTTTTCTTGTTTCCTGGACCTTGAAGCTTCATCCTCAAATGTGTTGGCGTCCAAGGGAGGGGATTCAAGTCACATAAGGGGGGTGGCTGGCCAGTGGGAGGAGGGATTCTCAGATATGTGTAAAGGCAGAAGGGAATGAAGCTGTGGGCAGGAGTTGGGAGCAGAGACAGAGCTTCTCAGTGGAGATGGAGCCAGCCCACGGGAAGGGGAGAAAGAGGAGAGGAAGAAGGAGCAAGAGCGGGTGAGTGAACGCACGCAGTTGGTGGCAAGTACTGCCCGGCCAGTCAGAATGGTGCACAGGGGACATTTGTTATGTAGCAAATGAACGGTCCTAAGAACATGTGGCTGGGCGGCTTTCCCAGGGGACATTTCCCTCCTCTCTTGCCAAAAAGGTGTTCAGTTCAGTTTGGTCGCTCAGTCATGTCTGACTCTTTGTGACCCCATGGACTGCAGCACGCCAGGCCTCCCTGTCCATCACCAACTCTTGGAGCTTACTCAAACTCATGTCTATCGAGTCAGTGATGCCATCCAACCATCTCATCTCCTGTCGTCCCCTTCTCCTCCCATTTTCAATCTTTCCCAGCATCAGGGTCTTTTCCAAAGAGTCAGTTCTTTGCATCAGGTGGCCAAAGTATTGGCGTTTCAGCTTCAGCATCAGTCCCTTCAGCATCAGTCCTTGCAATGAATACTCAGGACCGATTTCCTTTAGGATTGGCTGGTTGGATCTCTTTGCAGTCCAAGGGACTCTCAAGAGTCTTCTCGTTGGACTGGGGTTTCTTGCTGGGATCTGGAAAGTCATCCCGTGGGTGTCGGAGGTGTCACGGCCTGAAAATGCAGATGACAGCAGGACAGGATTTTGGGTTGTTTTTCTAGAAGGAACATGCTACCCCACCCATTCACTTCCCCAGGGGCCCCAACACTCCTGAGCCTGCATGAAGGTTGCTGCCTGTGGCAGAGGAACGAGGGAAATGAAGTGTTCCCAAAGCCCGGGGGAGGCTGGTCCCTGGTGTAGTACCCACTGTTCTAAGCACCAGGGATGGTTCTAAGCCACAGAGCTCATTGACTACTGGCTCTAGGCTGGCCACTCCACAGTGGTGGGTCTGGTATCTTTTAAGGCCATATAGTCCATGGAGTTAGCCCATGGTGGAGTCCAGGATCAGACCCCTGGAGATTTAACCCTGGCTCCACCACTGGGGGTCTTGGGTAAGTTATTTGAACTCATCTGTGCTTCAGTTTCTTCATCTGAAAAATGGGAATAATATTGTCTACTTCATAGAGTTGTGGATAAAGAACTAAACACAATAATCCCTAGAGTCCTTTGAACAGCAGCTGCTGGAGAGGAAGGACTCCAGCGATCTTACCATTATTATCCGTGGAAGCCCCAAGTAAGATGCAACGAGAAAGACTGCAGAACTTGGAGGGAAACATGGAGTGGGTTCCCAGTTTCTTGGCCCTATGCCCAGGGCAGCAGCTGCTCCTAAAAGTTCTACCCAGCAACAGCAGCAGGCCGTGTGGACACACGCCAGGCACGGGCTCTGGTCAACCACAGGCTTGGAAATGACACTGTTAGCTGATGGTGGTTCCCTTTTTCTCTCTCCAGGAGGTGGGTATGGAAGAAAGGAAACTGTTCCTTTATTTGTTTGGCAGGAAGGAGACATGGACTGGAGAAAGGGACCCCAGCAAAAAAGAAAGACATGGGACCCTCCATGACTTGTGCCAATCATTCTTAGTAGAGGGCCCCTGGGGAGGGTCTGGCATCGCAGGGAGACACCACAATATTAGTGGTGTCTCTCCATGTCCTAGGGCTCCCATCAGTGAGAGTTGGCAGAGAGCTGCTGGGAGGACGGGTGGAGGGACTATGGAAGGTCACCGTTGTGCTTGGATACAGGAAAATAATGAATGATTTTAAGCTATGGTGTTGGAGAAGACTCTTGAGAGTCCTTTGGACTGCAAGAAGGTCAAACCAGTCCATCCTAAAGGAGATCAGCCCTGAATATTCATTGGAAGGACTGATGCTGAAGCTGAAGCTCCAATACTTTGGCCACCTGATGCGAAGAGATGAATCATTGGAAAAGATCCTGATGCTGGCAAAGATTGAAGGTGGGAGGAGAAGAGGACAACAGAGGATGAGATGGTTGGATGGCATCACCGACTCAATGGACATGAGTTTGACCAACCTCTGGTAGATGGTGATGGACATGGAAGCCTGGCATGCTGCAAAGAGTTGGACATGACTGGGTGACTAAAAAACAACAATAAATGAATGGACTGGTGATTGTAAATCTTTATAACAAACATTCCTGGAGCCCTTCATATGAGCCAAGCTCTGTGCTGTACCTGGGGACCCAGAAACAGTAAGACTGGCCACCTCCCTAAAGGAGGTTTTAGGCTGTACCAATTAAAAGAATTAGTTCAATCGTTCTTCTCAACGGGCTTCCTTGGTGGTTCAGACACTAAAGAATCTGCCTGGAATGTGGGAGACCTGGGTTTGACTGCTGAGTTGAGAAGTTCCCCTAGAGAAGCAAATGGCAACCCACTCCAGTATTCTTGCCTGGAGAATCCCACAGACGGAGGAGCCTGGCAGGCTACAGTCCATGGGGCTGCAAAAAGTTCGACACGACTGAGCAATTGACACTTCTTGACAGAATACTGCACAGATACCAATTCTCCCTCCATTCCAGGCACACAGGTGGCCTTGGAGGTGACTCACTGTTGACCTAAAGTGACTTAGCTCATTAGGTGTTGCCTAAGGTGACTTCCCTGACAGCATGCCCATTCTCACTCTCAGTTTCTCACCGACTCACAGAGCTGCTCTCTGTGGCCAAAAGCACTGGACTGGTGGGTTACAAAAAGTCCCTAGCTGGCTATTCTCCGTGTCATTACTATTCAGAACCCAGAGCAGTGTGCCAGCCCCCTTTTTTTCCAGCTCTTGCTCTTCTCTCAATATCCAGCTGCTAATATGCTATGGGATGTCTGGTGGTCCTGCCTGGGATCCCTACTCCAGGCCCCAGACTCCTCTTGTTTGGAGTGAACAGAGGAAATTGACTTTAATGTAACAGAGTTGCTATCTCTCGGGCCTGGCCTTAAGAGTTGAGTCTTCTTGTTTTATGTCACTTCTGATTTATCCTCAGTCTGACTTCAGTCATCGTCAGCCTAAGTTAGATCCTGGGTGCCTAGAAAATTTCAAAACTGGCTGCTAGTTGATTCTTGAATTCAGAGAATTCTTGGACTTTGGGATCAAAAGGGGCTACTTATGTCTGGAGTATAAGGCGGTGGTTGGAGGGAGGCTGGTTGTGTGGATCCCAGCATTCTGTATCTGTGATCCCCCCTTCCCCATTCATCTCTAAAGGCTGAGACCCAGGCCAGGGCTGGGACAGCTCTCTCTGGGCACAGAGACCTGCCAGCATAGATTTCACTCCTGAACCAAGAGGCCAGAAGGACATGATGATGGTAAGGCACTGAATGTGAAACAGAAAACCAACGACTTTAGTTTCAGGAAGTCCGAAATGGAAAGCAAGTGTTGCCGTTCTTTGAGACCCATTGTAGGCTATTTTTTGTGCTGTGCTAGCCAGAACTCTGCTATTTACTTGAAGCTGGATCTTGGGAAAGTCCCTTTCCTCTCTAGGCCTCCACTTCCTCATCTGTAAAGTGCGCATGGGATTAGCCAAGCTCCTTCTGGGCTTGACCTGCTGTGGCTCTAGGTGCTCCAGTAATCTGTCCCTCAGAGGCCAAAGAGCCTGAAGCCATGTGAAGAGAGATAGGGAGGAAGGGACTAAGAAAGGTCCAGCAAGAGTCCTTGTGAGTTGCAGTAACTGAAAGGGGAAAGGAAGAGAGGGGGTAAGACAATCAAGTGAAAATGGGGCAGGGGGAAGAGCATAAGAGGAGGGGATAGGTGGTCTCCGCACAGTGGCCTCAGGGCTCCTCAGGCAGGATGTGCCTGCGGAGCAGGTTTACTTTGTTGGGATGAGTGTGGGGTGGGAGTGGCAGACTCTGATTCCCAAAGAGGGCCCCGGTGATATTGCCACCCCCATGATGATGTCATCACTAATCTAGAGCCAGACATCTTGGAATGTGAAGTCAAGTGGGCCTTAGAAAGCATCACTATGAACAAAGCTAGTGGAGGTGATGGAATTCCAGTGGATCTGTTCCAAATCCTGAAAGATGATGCTGTGAAAGTGCTGCACTCAATATGCCAGCAAATTTGGAAAACTCAGCAGTGGCCACAGGACTGGAAAAGGTCAGTTTTTATTCCAATCCCAAAGAAAGGCAATGCCAAAGAATGCTCAAACTACGGCACAATTGCACTCATCTCACATACTAGTAAGTGATTAAGTGAAGTGAAGTTGCTCAGTCGTGTCCGACTCTTTGCGACCCCGTGAACTGAAGCCCACCAGGCTCCACCGTCCTTGGGATTCTCCAGGCAAGAATACTGGAGTGGGTTGCCATTTCCTTCTCCAGGGGAACTTCCTGACCCAGGGATCGAACCCAGGTCTCCCGCATTGCAGGCAGACGCTTTAACCTCTGAGCCATGTAAAGTAATGCTCAAAATTCCCCAAGCCAGGCTTCAGCAATACGTGAACCGTGAATTCCCTGATGTTCAAGCTGGTTTTAGAAAAGGCAGAG
>SJYX01020678.1:61211-107761 GCA_006410675.1 Oreotragus oreotragus
AGTTGGACTGTGAAGAAGGCTGAGCACCGAAGAATCGATGCTTTTGAACTGTGGTGTTGGAGAAGACTCTTGGAGCCCTTGGACTGCAAGGAGATCCAACCAGTCCATTCTGAAGGAGATCAACCCTGGGATTTCTTTGGAAGGAATGATGCTAAAGCTGAAACTCCAGTACTTTGGCCACCTCATGCGAAGTGTTGACTCATTGGAAAAGACTCTGATGCTGGGAGGGATTGGGGGCAGGAGGAGAAGGGGACGACCGAGGATGAGATGGCTGGATGGCATCATGGACTCGATGGACGTGAGTCTGAGTGAACTCGGGGAGATGGTGATGAACAGGGAGGCCTGGCGTGCTGCGATTCATGGGGTCACAAAGAGTCGGACACAACTGAGCGACTGAACTGAACTGAACTGATGTTCTTTTTCACCGTGAGCTTCCCATTTCCCTATCAAGAGGTGGAGTCTAGTTGCTCTCCCTTTAAATCTGGCCTGGCCTTATGACTTGGTTGTAACCATGGAATGTAGTAGAAATTAGGCTGGGTTGTTTCTGAGGCTCATTCAGAAGTAGCTTCCGCTTGGTTATCTTGGGCACTTGATCTGAAGGAAGCCATCTGCCTATCTGAGACCATCATGCTGGAGAGGCCACATGTAGGCATTCCCATTGACCAGTTCCAGCTGAGTCCCACCTTCCAGCATATCCCTCAAGTCACTAGACTTGTGAATGGTGTTACCTGTGACTCTCCAGGCCAGACTACTTGTCAACCTCGCTTGATACCACAAGAAGTGGAAGATTCACCCTGCTGAGCCCTGCCCATTTTCCTCATGTAGAAGAATCTATGAGATAGAAGAAAATGACTCTTGTTTCAAGCCACAAAGATTTGGGGTAGTTTGTTATAAGGCAAAAGGTACTAGAATGGGATGATAGGAGATGTTTAAAAATGCAAACTCCCGGACTTCGCTGGTGGTCCAGTGGTTAAGAAGCCACCTGCCAGTGCTTGGGACCCAGGTTCAATCCCTGGTTTAGGAAGATGCCACATGCCATGCAGCAACTAAATGCACGCCCCACGGCTTCTGAGCCTGCACTCTAGAGCCGGCAGGCTGCAACTTCTGAGCCCACGGGTCACAGCTCCTGAAACCCCTACACCCTAGAGCCTGAGCTCTGCAACATCAGAAGCCGCCACAGTGAGAAGTGTAGCTGCACCACAGTGAAGAGTGGCCCTGCTTGCTGCAACCGGAGAAAGCCCACAAGCGGCAATGAAGACCCAGTGCAGCCAACTGTAAAGAAATACGTAATAAATAAACCCCCTCAAAATGAAAAGTCCTTTGAGAAAAATCTTTTTAAAGGTTTGAATGAGGCTTTTAAGAGTCCAGAGATGTGTGAAATTTCAAAATTAATTTGTAAACCAACTTTGAATTTTACCTATTGAGGACATTACAACAAAACTACCATTTTCTGTAGGTCACCATATTATATATTTTAAAGTATATTTTTATCATGAAAAAGGGAGAAAAGGCATTATATCCCACCCAAATGGCTAAAATGAAAGCAATAAAAAGTATCCAATATTGGCAAGGATACGGAACAACCAGGATTTTCATACATTTCTGGTGGAAATTGTTATTTTCATAGTCATTTTGGAAGGCAAATAGCTTGGCAGTATAATCAAAAGCTGAACATATGCATATATTCAATTCCATTCCTAAGTTTATGCCCAACAGAAGTTTATATTTTTACCAAAAGATCTGTATATAAGTGTTCATAGTAACATATTTTCAATAGCTCAAAACTAATCATAACTCAAATCAACACAGAATGAGTAAATTATGGTCACACAATGGAATACTGTAGAGCAGTGAAAATAAATGGATGATTGCCAGCAAAGTCATGGACAAAACTCATAAATATGATGTGAAGGGAAGGAAACCAGATGCAAAGAGTACACAGTATGTGATTCCACTGATGTAAAGTTGAAAAGCAAATGATATTCATCTATGGTGTTAGAAGCTAGGGTAGTGGTTACCCTTGAGTAACTGCAGGGTAGCAAGTCCAGGGTTAGGGAGATACTCTGATTCTTCACCAGGTGCTAGTTTCATGGGATTGTTCATTTATGAAGCCTCATCCAGTGGAATGCTTACGATGACACACTTTTTTGTATGAATGTTATAAACTGATCCTTGAACAATAGGGGTTAGGAATCCCACTCTCCCTTTGCAAGTGAAAATCCACATATAACTTTACAGTCAGCCCTCTGAATCCACAGTTACATATATGCGGGTTCAACCAACTGTGGATCGTGTTGTACTATAGTATGTATTCAGTAAAAAATTGAGTTGACCAGGGCAATTCAAACTCATGTCGTGTAAAGCTCAACTGCACTTCAAAATAAAATGTTGAAAAACAAGGAGGCAGGACATGATCTCAAAGCAAAGGATAGATCTTCAAAAAGCTAATTTAGCTTTATAAGAAGTTTTATAAAAAGCAGTTTATTTGTTACTGTTTTCCTAATTTCTCCTTGAATCAGCATCTATTGTGTTATGGCAGGGTCCTGGGAATGTGACAGTGTCAGTGGGAAGAGGAAAGAGGGGTGACATGGTGAACATCAACCAAAGATGTGGGGAGCAGGCCAGCTTTCAGGGGGTACATCTCAGCAGCTCCTGGCTGCTGCACTCACAGTCCACATGCAAGCTGTATCAATTACATGTGCATGCTTATCTAGAAAGATGTCTCCTAGCCTTCTATACAGGCTGTATAGAAGATGACAACATTGGAATGGCACACTGGGGTAGAAAGTGGGGCTCCTGGCTGCCGAAGCCAACTGGCCTGGTCCTCCACGTGCTCCCAGGAGGAGGGGTATCAATATCTCAGCACACCTGTGGGGGGTAACATCCTCTAGAGAGTGTGTGGGAAGCCATTGGCTTCCATTATTCATTTCACATGCTCTGAATTGGCAAAGGGGGAGAGTCTGGGCTTCCATGGCCCTTCTGCTCCTGGAGAAACCAGCTCTGCACAGCCCTCACCCCTGCACTTCAGGTCCCATTTGCAGTAATGAATATCATGGGGTTCAGAGGGGTTGAGCGACATTCTGGGTTGTCCTCTATGCTGTGACCTCACTTCTATTTCCAGCCTCATTTCCCACTGTACCCTCATCCCACACCTCACCCTCTCTCCCAAGCACATCACACCCTGGGCACACTGTACTTGTCTGTCATCTGTGAACATCTCTTCAGTCTTCCTCTTTCAGTTCAGTTTGATCATTCAGTCCTGTCTGACTCTTTCTGACCCCATGGACTGCAGCATGCTAAGCTTCCCTGTCCATCACCAACTCCCAGAGCTTGCTCAAGCTCACGTCCATCAAGTTGGTGATGCCATCCAACCATCTCATCCTCTGTCATCTCCTTCTCCTCCCGCCTTCAATCTTTCTCAGCATCAGGGTCTTTTCCAATGAGCTGGTTCTTCACATCAGGTGGCCAAAGTATTGGAGTTTCAGCGTCAGCATGAATATTCAGGACTGATTTTTAGGATTCTTTCTCTCCATCACACTATTCCCTCCACCAGTGTGCTCAGCCTGTCATCTCTCTGCTAAGTCCTCCCCTTCCCTATGAAGCCTCTTTCTTTCATTCTTTTTTAAAAAAATTTATGGAGTTTCAGCGTCAGCATGAATATTCAGGACTGATTTTTAGGATTCTTTCTCTCCATCACACTATTCCCTCCACCAGTGTGCTCAGCCTGTCATCTCTCTGCTAAGTCCTCCCCTTCCCTATGAAGCCTCTTTCTTTCATTCTTTTTTTAAAAAAATTTTTATTGGAGTACAGTTGCCCTGATGCTGGGAAAGATGGAAGGCAGGAGGAGAAGGGGATGAGAGAGAATGAGATGGTTGGATGGCATCACTGACTTGATGGACGNACAGTTTATTGTGATCCACACAGTCAAAGGCTTTGGCATAGTCAATAAAGCAGAAATAGATGTTTTTCTGGAACTCTCTTGCTTTTTTGATGATCCAGCGGATGTTGGCAATTTGATCTCTGCGGATGTTGGCAATTTGATCTCTGGTTCCTCTGCCTTTTCTAAAACCAGCTTGAATATCTGGAAGTTCATGGTTCACATGTTGCTGAAGCCTGGCTTAGAGAATTTTAAGCATCACTTTACTAGCATGTGAGATGAGTGCAATTGTGCAGTAGTTTGAGCATTCTTTGGCATTGCTTTTCTTTACGACTGGAATGAAAACTGATGTTTTCCAGTCCTGTGGCCACTGCTGAGTTTTCCAAATTTGTTAGCATATTGAGTGCAGCACTTTCACAGCATCATCTTTCAGGATTTGAAACAGCTCAACTGGAATTCCATCACCTCCACTAGCTTTGTTCATAGCGATGCTTCCTAAGGCCCACTTGACTTCACATTCCAGGATGTCTGGCTCTAGCTGAGTGATCACACCATCGTGATTATCTGGGTTGTGAAGATCTTTTTTGTACAGTTCTTCTGTGTATTCTTGCCACCTCTTCTTAATATCTTCTGCTTCTGTTAGGTCCATACCATTTCTGTCCTTTATTGAGCCCATCTTTTCAATGAAATGTTCCCTTGGTATCTCTAATTTTCTTGAAGAGATCTCTAGTCTTTCCATGCTATTGTTTTCCTCTACTTCTTTGCATTGATCCATGAGGAAGGCTTTCTTATCTCTCCTTGCTATTCTTTGGAACTCTGCATTCAGATGCTTATATTTTTCTTTTTTACCTTTGCTTTTTGCTTCCCTTCTTTTCACAGCTATTTGTAAGCCCTCCTCAGACAGCCATTTTGCCTTTTTGCATTTCTTTTCCTTGGGGATGGTCTTGATTCTTGTCTCCTGTACATTGTCATGAACCTCCATCCATAGTTCATCAGACACTCTGTCCATCAGGTCAAGCTGAGCACCCAAGAATTGATACTTTTGAACTGTGGTTGGAGGAGACTCTTGAGAACCCCTTGGACAGCAAGGAGATCAAACCAGTCAATCTTAAAGGAAATCAGTCTTGAATATTCACTGGAAAGACTGATGGTGAAGCTGAAGCTCCAGTACTTTGACTACCTGATGCAAAGAACTGACTCATTGCAAAAGACACTGATGCTGGGAAAGACTGAAGGCAGAAGGAGAAGGGGACAGCAGAGGATGAGATGGTTGTATGTCATCACTGACTCAGTGGACATGAGTTTCAGCAAGCTCTGGGAGTTGGTGATAGACAGGGAAACCTGGAGTGCTGCAGTCCATGGGGTCGCAAAGAGCTGGACATGACTGATCGACTGAACTGAACTGAGCCATTGTGACTTTTACCATGTTGGGTTCTGGATTTTCTTTTTATTCCTTTAAATGATTTTGAACTTTGTTTTGGGACAGGGATAAATCACTTGGAAGCAATTTTATCCCTTTGTAGCTTACTTTCATGCATTGTAGATGGGAACAGAATAGGCTTTAGGCTAATTTGCCTTACTACTGAGGTAATATGCCTCAGAGTACTTTTCCTGATGTCTCATATGTTAGAAATTTTTTTCCACACCAACTTTTGGAAATGTATATGATCCCAGCTCTACATGAGCCCCAAGAATACCCCACTGCTTCTTTCAAGTAATTCTTTTCTAAGCCTCGGATAATTTATTCACATGAATGTCCTGACCAGTGTTCAGCTGATGATTCAAGAGGAACTCTCTGCAGGTCTCTGGAGTTCTTTCTCTGTGCAGTTCTACACTCTCCTTGTATCTCTTCTAACTTTCAACAAACTCAGAAATTTTTCAGCACAGTTATTAAAACATTTTTCTCACCTTCCCTCTCTTTTTGGAACTTCAATTATGGAATTTAGCTTTATGAAGTCTAGCTATCCTGGCTTCCCTGAATCCTCAGCTCCACTTCCTCAATTCAGGGAGAACACCAAGTTCCATTTGAATCCCTTATCCCTGAACTGTGGCCTGAAACCTGTCTTCAGGAGTTAGCTGAGGCAATTGCAGAATTCACCTCATTTATTTCCCATCTCTCAGGACTTATTTTTCTGTACTGCTTGATGTCCAATGTCTGAAGATCATTTTTCCATATATTTTGTCTATTTTTAAGTTGTTTTTGGCAGAGGGCAAATCTGGTCCCTGTTAATCCCTAGGAGCCCATTGAAGGTTTTTAAGCAGATAAATATTAGGATGGATCTGTGGGTTAGAATGATCATCGATGGCTACCATTCCCATACTGGTGGTATGGGAACATAGCCAAAGAGACTAGCAAGGAGGCTGATGCAATTCAGGTCCACATAGGCAGCATCATGGAAATCTGGCAGTAATAAGCACAAACTCAGCCATTCCAAGGACAGATTTCAGGACTGGTTTCTGGGAAGGAGGGGAGAGCAAAGCTGGGCCCCAGACCCAGTGCACAGGGCAGATTATGTTACATGATAACAAGCCAGGAGATCAGTCACTGAAACTAGGAAACCAGATGAGAGTTAAATCTTAGACACCAATTTTGAGAAAAGGGAGAATGCAAAGACAGCTACCCAGGGAAGGTCTGATATATTAGCTTATGTACTAAAATCCTAAGAATGAATGAATACCTGACTGGTTGCAGCACTTATTATAAGCAACATGCACATGCCAATTAGTTGTTCAGTACCCTGTAACAATTCTTGAATTATTATTTTCCTTTTCACCTGTTTATGCCTTATCTCTTCATCTGCATTCTAAGTCTACCAGAATGCAGGGACTATAATTGTGTACTTCTCTTTTCTCCAAGTAGCAGCAAAATTATTTTGCCCAGGTTTCCTGACTCTCAGTCTAATAGTCTTTTAAAACTATACCACTAACTAGCATTATTAACATAAATTATATAGCCACTCCCCTTGATGGGCATGCAAGTTTCTTGGTGCTTTTATTTCTGTAGGATAGACTCTGAACAGCTCAGTCAGAGGGTAAGTGTATGTAGCAGACATTAATTGCCTAATCACCTGGCATTCTCTGCCTTCTTTTCTGCTAACAGAATGCTAACTTTGTTCAGGTATTAGGCAGAGAACCTTGATCTCAAGGAATTTGGTTCTATTCCCTGGACTATATGATCCAGTTATGACAGGAGATGTGTGAGTAATTTCTTGGGGGATGTCTAGAAAAAATTGCCTTCCCTGAAAAAAAGGAGAGTGGTACATTTTGCTTTCCTGGCCATTGCCATTCCCTTACTCCCCTTTCTGCCTTTGAATACAGCTGTGATATCTAGATTTAGTAGCCATCTTATAAGCATGAAGTAAAATGCCTAGGGACAAAAGCCAACATGTCAAGGATGGTGGAACAGAAGGACAGAAAAAGCTTATGTTCTTGACTACTTTGTTGAGCAGCTTAGCATCTGTGTCCCTTTAGATTTCTTGTTATGTGTGAAAGAAAAACAACCCTTTATTTGTTTAAGCCACTATTAGTCAGATTTTCTATCACTTGCAGCCCAAACCATTCTGAACTGATACTGGAGATTTTTAAATTTTATTATATTTTTCTAGATTACTTTGCAAAAAAGATAGTAATGAATCATACTTCCATCAGCAATGGATGGAAGCAGAGAAAAGAAATTCATCTGGAATTTTTTTTGGTATGTGATCTTCTAGTTGGATGACCAAATTTGAAATCACCATATATTGAATAAACTATCTTTTTTGCACAGAATTGAAACAAATATCTTTAGGGGGGGGGGTGCTGTGCCANACTTCCATCAGCAATGGATGGAAGCAGAGAAAAGAAATTCATCTGGAATTTTTTTTGGTATGTGATCTTCTAGTTGGATGACCAAATTTGAAATCACCATATATTGAATAAACTATCTTTTTTGCACAGAATTGAAACAAATATCTTTAGGGGGGGGTGCTGTGCCATACAGCATGTGGGACCTTAGTTCCCCAACTAGGGATCAAACTCATGCCCCCTGCATTGGAAGTGCAGAATTCTAGCCTTTGGACTGGCAGGGAAGTCCCAATAACTTTATGTTTTCTGTAGTTACTGCTCTTCCTTTCTGTATCTCCCTCTCCCTGACCCTGCTTCCCACCCAAGATCTATTGTCTCCAGGAAAGGCCACACAAGACAAAGAGCAGATTTTAGTTTTCAGTCTCTTTGTTTTTGTGTTTCAAAAGCCTACATCCTTAGAGGAGGAGGATTAGGAATATAGACAAAGCGTCTTGGCCAGAAAATATGAAGGGAGAAGGATTTTATCCAGCCTAGAGATAACTTTTCCTGGTACTAGGGTGGGTGATAATGTAATGTTACACAGACCCTTGGGTCCTGGGTAGAGGGGACCTGTGTCCTGTTTTGTGGCACAACCCCTAGGTAGACAGGAAAACTTGAGAGAAGAGAGAATGTCCTAGGCAGCTTTAACAGAAATTCCCAAGTAATTGGCAGGGTCCCTGTGCAACTAAGACTTACTAGACCATAAAGGAACACTGTGCGGGGAGGCAATGGACTGGTAAGTTGTGCTGCCTGGTGACCAAGAACTTAATGGACCTCTGCTCCCAGGCCTCAGCACTGTGTAATAGACCAGGATTGTGGAACGAGTTTGTGGTGGGGGAATGTTAAGATGAATTCTTTAACTTCTTTGTGCACTGGTTTACTAATGTGAAAAATAGTGTTAATAACAGTACCTACCTCATAGAATTCAATGGGTTTGTATAAAGCACACAGTAAATGTTGTCTTATTACTACTAGTAGTAGCAGTTGTTGTAATAGTAGTAGTGGTGGTGATGGTGGTAGGACTCATTCCTGCTACAGAAAGGATTTGTATTAATAACAAGACTGCTTTGAAAGACTATTATGGAATGTTGGAACATATACAGAAGGGTCAGTGGAAGGGAAGGAGAGAGAAAGGAATGGTAGAGAAGTCAATACAGGCTTGTTCATTATCCGAGGAGACTGAGTTCTCTGATTCTCAGAAAAATGCACTATGCTGTACATTTCTAGCAGAACTAATCCTCTTGTTGAGAGGGAAAAGTCTATTCCAGCCATCCCAACTCAGGCTCTGTATCCTGCAAACATGGGGTCTTTGCAGAGCAGTTACAATTTCAGATGCCTAGCAAGTTTTAGTAAGTGGGCTTACTCTTTTTTTTAGGCTCTGCAAGAGTTAGTCAGTCATATCTGGCTCTTTGCAACCCCATGAACTGTAGCCCACCAGGTTCCTCTGTCCAGAGATTTTTTTCAGGCAAGAAACATCAAATGGGTTGCCATTTCCTCCTCCAGATAAAGGAGGAGGCAAAGGAACTTAACTTTTCTCCCTGATATATGGAAAACTCAGCAGTGACCACAAGACTGGAAAAGGTCAGTTTTCATTCCAATCCCCAAAAAGGGCAATGGCAAAGAATGTTCAAACTACTGTACAATTGCACTTATTTCACATGCTAGCAAGGTAATGCTCAAAATCCTTCAAGTTAGCCTTCAACAGTACATGAACTGAGAAATTCCAGATGTACAAGCTGGATTTAGAAAAGGCAGAGGAACCAGGGGTCAAATTCTCATCATTCATTGGATCATAGAGAAAGCAAGGGAATTCCAGAAAAACATCTACTTCTGCTTCATTGACTATGCTAAAGCCNATGGACCTAACAGAAGCACAAGATATTAAGAAGAGGTGGCAAGAATACACAGAAGAACTGTACAAAAAAATCTTAATGACCCAGATAACACGATGGTTTTATCACTCACCTAGAGCCATATATTCTGGAGTGAGAAGTCAAGTGGACCCTGGAAAGCATCACTATGAACAAAGTTAATGGAAGTGATGGAATTTTAGCAGAGCTATTTCAAATCCTAAAAGATGATGCTGTGAAAGTGCTTCACTCAATATGCCAGCAAATTTGGTAAACTCAGCAGTAGCCACAGGACTGGAAAGGGTCAGTTTTCAGTACAAAAAAAAAAAGGCAATGCCAAAGTATGTTCAAACTACCACACAACTGCATTCATTTCACATGCTAGCAAAGTAATGCTCAAAACTCTGGAAGCCAGGCTTCAACAGTACATGAACCTCAAACTTCCAGATGTTCAAGCTGGATTTAGAAAAGCCAGAGAAACCAGAGACCAAATTGCCAACATCCATTGGATGATCAAAAAAGCAAGAGTTCCAGAAAAACATCCACTTCTGCTTTATTGACTACGCCAAAGCCTTTGACTGTGTGGATCACAACAAACTGTGGGAAATTCTTCAAGAGATGGGAATACCAGACCACCTGACCCGCCTCCTGAGAAATCTGTATGCAGGTTAAGAAGCAACAGTTAGAACCGGACATGGATCAATGGATTGGTTCCAAAACAGGAAAGGAATACATCAAAGCTGTATATTGTCACCTTGCTTATTTAAATTATATGCAGAGCACATCACGCCAAATGCCAGGCTGGATGAAGTACAAGCTGGAATCAAGATTGCCAGAAGAACCCCCGACCCTGCCACCAGCAAGCAGGAAAAGGAGCTGACATGCCAGAGACAGCTGAGGAGAGCTGAGGAGGTCACCCTACACAGTTGCCCCCTCCGTCTCCTGGGATGTCAGGAAGTTAGGAGGCCACCCATGTCCCCAACACGGGCCTCCTGCAACCAGGGGTCCTCAGCCCTGGAGCTCAGAGGTAAGGAGGTGCTGACAGGTGCTCAGCTAGATGCTCCCCCACCCCTCAGGCTCCCTTCCCATCCTCCTCCCCAGTGTCCCAGTGGAGCCCCAGCCCACCCTCACCCCGACCCCATTTCCAGCACCTGAGTGTGACTTCTTGTCACCCCCACATAGCCCTATCCAGGATGAATAGGAGTTATCCTGAATGAACTTGAGGGTAAAAATGATGATGATGATAGCCAAAAAAAAAANAGATGCTCCCCCACCCCTCAGGCTCCCTTCCCATCCTCCTCCCCAGTGTCCCAGTGGAGCCCCAGCCCACCCTCACCCCGACCCCATTTCCAGCACCTGAGTGTGACTTCTTGTCACCCCCACATAGCCCTATCCAGGATGAATAGGAGTTATCCTGAATGAACTTGAGGGTAAAAATGATGATGATGATAGCCAAAAAAAAAAGATGATTGCTGGAAAAAATGTCAATAACCTCAGATATGCAGATGACACCACCCTTATGGCAGAAAGAGACTCTTGATAAAAGAGAAGAGTGAAAAAGCTGGCTTAAAATTCACTTCATGGCAAATAGATGGGGAAACAATGGAAAGAGTGGCAGACTTTATTTTCTGGGGCTCCAAAATTACTGCAGATGTGGCCGCAGCCATGAGATTAAAAGACACTTGCTCCTTGGGAAAAAATCTATCATCAACATAGCATATGAAAAAGCAGAGATATTACTTTGCCAACAAAGATCTGTCTAGTCAAAGCTATGGTTTTTCCAGTAGTCACGTATGGATGTGAGANGGAAGATCCCCTGGAGAAAGGGAATGGCAACCCCCTCCAGTAATGGTGCCTGCAGAACCCCATGGACAGAGGACCCTGGCGGGCCACAGCCCATCGGGTTGCAGAGTCCGACATGACTAGGTGACCAAGCACGCAGCACAGTCCCTCCACTGCCAGGGGCCTGGAGCCATGCTGCCTGGATGAGACACACCCTCATTGCCCAGGCCCCCTCACCTCCTCCAGCTCACAGCTCTGGGACTGGCATTAGGCTAATTGTGTTGTACGGTGACCCAGCCTCAGTCCTGGCTCCCCTCATTCAGGAGCCAGCCTGCAATACCAGCAAGTGGCCACAAGGGGCTCTCTGGAGGTGCCTCTTCGCCCAAGGGAGGAGGTCACTCGTGGGCAGCTCTTCCCTGATGAAGCCTTGGGGGGTCTCCAAGTGCTGATGCCCCACCATCCCTCTTGGCTGCCTCATCCTGATGTTTGACCCGTAGCCGTCTGTAAGCTGTTGTTTTCTATCTTAACCCCGTACTCTCTGCTTTCCCATGAGCCTCCCTTCTGGGCACCCCTCCCGCGGCCACAGGGGGAGGTCACCTCTGCTCTTGTCAGTTCCTCTTCCTTTAAATGAGAGCCAGACCTACACCATGAGCTCCCCATCTTTCAGGATGTGGGCTAGGAAACTGTCCCGTTCCGTCTCTTCCACACCTCCTGCCTGCCCACTTCTGCCCACACTGCCCGCTTCTGCCCCCCAGGTTCGGGGCTCCCCGACTCTGGCCAGAATGAATGCAATGGCTTCCTGGAGGACTTCCTGTCTCCAGACTGGCCCCCTGCCCATCCGCTCTCCACCCTGGAGCCAAAGAGATGTAACTCTCACCAGGCACTGGCTTTTCAGTGGTCCCCCAAGTCTCAGCCACTCAGACAGTATTCCAGGGCTCCCCAAGACCCAGCTGCCCGATTCTCCAGCCTCACCGCCCTCCTCTCTTGCCCTCCAATCAGCTGCACTGAAATACTTGCGGTTGCTCAACACAAGTGACGTTGCAAGCCTTTGTACTTTGCCCGCGATCTTTCCTGTGGCCTGATGGTCTACCCACCTCTCTCCCAGCCTCCCCCACCTTTACCTTTGCCCCTCATCCTTCTTCCACCTGGCAGAGCCCTGTTCATCCTCAAAGCTGCCAGTGCCCCTGCGAGGCCTGCCCTAAGCCCCAGCTCCTTCCCATGCCCCAGCACCCCTCCTCTGAATAGATCCTGTCCCCCAAACACACATCTCTTGTCTGTCGCTCAGAGGAATTGTGATACAAGGAACTGTGATAATTCCTTGTAGCTTGTCTGGCCTCCTTCCCCGTCTCTGGACCTCCCTATGGGACCGGGGTGGCATGTTCCCTGAAAGCTGTTCCACCTAGGTGGCTCTCTGCACCATCACCTCCCACCTTGAACAAGTCCTTTAAATGCTCCTGAACATCCCCTTTGCTGATCTGCACAATGAAGAGATGTGGGCTTCGGAAGGGGGCACGTACGTGAAAGAACCTAATAAACAGTTAAGGGCACGTGGTTTTGTTGCGTTTTCTTCCTCCAGACTAGTGTTTACCTGCACTTGCCTGTGTGGAAATCATAAGATCAAAGGAATGTGGATGTGATCTTTTTTGTAGTTTCTCCACCTTGAGTCCAGGGGAAAGCTGGTGAAGGGTAAACCATTAATTTTGTCCCCTCCAGCAGCTCCTAGTCTTCTCAGAAGCCCTGGGTTAATGATTCCGAGGTTGTTTTCCTCACAGGGTCAACTTGTATCTGATCTTTGGCATGGCGTGTCCTTTCTTTCTTAAGAAAAACTTGACTCATCCTGGGGTCAGGAAACTTGTTTTGCCAGGAAACGCAGGGCATGTGTGTAGGTCTCAGGCTGTCTCCCTTTCCGGTCGGTGGCCCCACTATCACCAAAAGCCCACCATCCCCCCGCAAACAGAAGAGACCTCTCCTCTCCTCACTCCCCACACTGCGATCTGTGGGAGTCACAGACTGAAGGTCCAGGAAGCTGTCACCTAACAAATCATCTCCCTCATATGAGATTTAAGGATTTGGTGTTGGAACCCCAGGAAGAAAAATGTCCCTGAAGCTTGTGTATGGAGAAACCCTTCTGAGCCTGGCATTCAAGAGTTTTAATTAGCAGCTCAGAAGGACTGGATTGCAGAAAGAGGCAGCTCCATTCAGGAGTGGACCCTGGAATTCCAGGCAGGAGCCTGTTTACGGCTGCAGCAAAGGTCATGCCAGGGGCGAGAAGCTTGGGAGCCAGACACAGCCGTGGAGATAAAGCCAGCTGTGGGTTTACTGAAGTTCAAAAACTGGTTCACAGCGTGTCCCCAGCCCCCACTTCTCAATCCGGTAAAACTGATGCTCCTCTCTGTGGTTTTGGAACATGGTGGTAAGAATGCTGGTGCCTCAGGTTCCTGTGCTGCTTCTGTCTGAGGCTTGTTTGCTTGCCTCCTTCCCATACTTTAGACAGGACTTTGCGTAAAAAAGTGGGCTGGTAGATCACTGTTCTGCAAAGATCCTGCTGTGCGACTGGAGCAGGTTACCTTCTCCGAGCCTCAGTGTTCTCATCTGTAAAATAGGCATATCGTTCCTTCTTTTTCTAATAACCAGAGTTCTTGTAATTTACCTTAAATGCAATGTGAAGAGACCAGGCATTTCAGACAGATCACTTTTGTGCATATATAAAAGTGAAAACAGGAAAAGGCATTGGCAATAATTTCACAACTGCCACAGTGATTGTAGTGATCCAACTTCAGAGACAGTACAAAGTGAAAACCATACCTATGTACCCACTGTCTTGCTTAAGACAGAACAGTTCCCAGCAACACTGACAGCCTGGGACCCACCTCCTTGATCTAGCCTGTCCACCCTAGAGAAAACTGTCCTGAATTTTGTGTTCACTATTCCCTCACTTTTGGTAGTTTTATGAAACCTACCCCTTATGCAATACATTGATCTTATTTCTGAATGGCTCTGTAAGTAGATTACATCCCATTCTCTGATGTCTTTAAAAAAGTTGATCTGTGATAATGTGTATAGCTCCATTTCTCACTATTGAATATCCCACTCTCTTCCCATCCTACTGTATTAATCCTGTTGATGGAAATTTGGGCTGTTTCCAGTGTTTTGCTTTTAAATGATTTTGCTATAAACATGCTCATAGTTGTTTCTTAGAACACATGTGTTCCTCCTGAGTATATACCTGGGAGGGGAATGGCTAAGTCTAGATGAGAGTGCTCGCTATTCTGACTGCCAGAAAACACTGCTGCACCTTATTTCTGTCCACTGAACAGCCAGAGGGGATGGGAGTTCTGTTCTCAACTTGTTTACAGACCTGCAGGGGTAATAAACATTTATAGAAAGGATAGGGAGATGGTGAAGGAGAGTTTCCCAGGCCACAGTCTGACTTTCAGCCACGGCCCTGAGCAGCAAAGCCAGAAAGGAATGGAGGCCGGATGTTGGCCCTGGGCATGTGTGTGAGGTGGGGCTGCCTGTGACCAGTCTCAGGCCCCGGCTCAGCTGACGTCACAGAATTCACTGTGATGTCACACTCGGGCTTCGGGACCTGGAAATGCAGAGAGAACGCTGCAGGCCATTCTCAGGTCGTACGGTTCTTTTATTTAAACTGCAGAAAGGAAGCTGGCATACGCTCGCCAGGGATATTTCCCCGAGCCCTGGTCCCCTTTGCAGCTTCCAGCTCTAGGTCCTATTGATGAGCTGCAACGGTCACTGTCTCCGTGGCCTCAGATGTCACACTCCCAGCGATTTCCAGCCCCTGGCCACTCTCTGCCGTCTCCACGATGGCCTCCATTCTTTTCCTTTCCACCACCTTCGCCAAGAAGTCCACGTCTTTATTGTGTGACAAGGCCACTGTCTTCGTAGTGAGATTGGCTCGGACGTTCCTCCAGAAAGAGCTGATCCTGCTGAGTCTCTTGTTGGTGGAAAGTGAACTCCCGGTAGACAAGCTCCTGGCCGATTTGTGCGAGGTCCTGGACTCCTCGGTGACGGGACCGTGGCTGACGCCTTTGTGCACAGTGCCCCGCTTGCTGTCTCCCGGGCTGCCGTGGCCTTTCTCCTTTTCGTCATCCCTCGTGGCTCTCCGGCCACCTGAGGACCGGCCGGCTGTCTTCCGGATTGCCTTGTCCCCCACGGTCTTGTGGCGGCCTTCGGCTGGCCCGCAGGGACGCGAGCCCCTGAGAGCGCGCTCCTTCTCCCGGTGTTCCCTCCTCTCCCTTCTTCCCCTGCGGGCCTGGGACGCTCTCCGGGGCCTCTCTTCCTGTTCACTCTCTTGGTCTTCCTGCGGCAAGGCTGAGATGAGGGTCCCCGCATCCTCCAGACAGGCTTTTCCTTTGGCAGTCTTCCTGGTGGCCTCCACTCCAACCACAGTCGTGCTGGCTTCCGGGGAGAGGCTGGTGGATGTGCTGGAAGGGTACTCCAAGTTTTGGGCACCATGTGCCAAGGCTGTTCTCCTGGTCCTCAGGGAGGTTCTGGCAGCGCCTGCCATGGCTACGTCGCTTTTGCTTCCTTCTGGGCCCTTGGTGACGGTGACTTCAATGGCCGTGCTGTGCTCTTCAGAGGCGTGAGACTTGGTCACGTTCAGATCGCCCTCTGTGGCATCTGCTGCAGCCCCCTGCATCATCGCCCCCGCTGCTGACTCTTCATCAAGCTCCCTGGGTTTGGTGTTTGCCATGGCCCCGTCGGGCATAGGATCGGGATTGTAGAAGTCCAGTGGGAGGCCCTCCCCGCCGGCAAAAGCTGCAGAGGTGGCCCTGGACACCTCGGAGCCCACATGGAGGCTCCTGACGCTTACCTGGTCCTGACCTCCCCGGCCTTGGAAGTCCACGGCCGACGGGCTCCTCCTGTCCTCCTCGAACATGGGCATGCAGATCATGTCCCCGGCTGGGATGGCATAGGTGCTGCTCTGACTGTCCACCGGTGGCCGCAGGAGGTAGATGAGCCTCTCCCAATAGGCGAAGAGGTCTTCCCGCGAGTCCAGTGCGGGGCACAGATGCAGGTAGCAGGAGCGGCCGGTGGCGAACTTCAGGCGCAGCTGTTGTTTCTCGTGGTCGTGAATGGAGATCCTCAAGAACTTCAAGGGAAGGAGCCTGGTGAGCTCTAAGGTCTTTGCAGCCTTGCGGCTCTTGGCCTTGGTGGTCTGGCCACGGCCTGCGTGGTCGTCGCAGCCAGTGGCCGGCCGGGCCAGTAGCATGACGTCTGGGAGGGGGAGGAGGGGGCTGGTGGATGCGATGCCCACGGTCACCATGCGGACGCGGTTGTGCACGTCGATCACTTCTCCCCTCTTGGTGATTTGGATAAAGTCGCTCTCGAAGATCGGGGCATACTTGAATATATCGTACTCACCCTTGTGCAGTTGCCGCTGCAGTTTGCCCTTGGTGGTGTTGAACAGGCCTGCTCCGGCGCCGCTCTGGGCCGTGTGATACGGTAGCAGAGACTCCCGGCTCATGGCTGGCTGTGATCACAAGCTGCTCTGGCGAGGTGGGCCCCTGGATCTTCCCTTCCTTGGCCTCCTTGGCAGAAGAGGGAGCCGCGGTCTCCTGTGTCACACAGACGGCTCCACGGCAGGTCCCCCAACCCCACCACACCCCACAGAGCCTCCCAGAGGCAGGGGTGGGGGTAAGGGCGTGGGTGGTTGCCGTGAGGATGCTGCAGGGCACCTGGACTCCAGGCTGAGTCTCTTCAAGGGTGTTGCAGAGGTATGGTAGGCCCCCCTCAGCCTCACCTCGCTTCTGCTTCTGGCTTTTTATCTCTGCGAGAGGCTGTGAAACTGCAGTCCTAGTGAAAGAAGTGACCACTCTCTCAGCCTAAACCCCCTGTGCAGCCATATTTATCCTGGCTGTCCTTTGTGACCTGTCACTGTCTCATATGCCTTTGTCCCATCATTCAGCCACCCCCTCCAGGCAGGGCCACCCCATTTCCCCGCACAGAGGACAGGTCCACCCTGCCAGGGACTCAGGCAGGTACCAAAATAAAAATGTCTACAAATGGGAAAGTTTTGTCTGGTTCTCTTTTACCCTTCTCCAAGTTCAGCAACTGGACGAAGCCTATAGCAATGTCAGAGGATGGGATGCATTTGAGCCATTCAAGCTCATGGTTTCATTGTATCGAACAATGTAGAATTGGCAGTCTCAGTCCTTATTCTGTCCATTTATAAAACCTCAGTAAATGTTGATGGTGATTTTAATAATAACATTAAAAATTGCTTCTCCAAACCCATGCAGTGTTCTTCACGTATGCTCGTAAGAGTCCACTGAGTTTGGTACTGCTGCTACTGTTCCCCGCTCACAGGTGAAGAAACTGAGGTGCCATCTCTTAGATCTGATGGTAGCAGAGGCAGTATTTGAATGCAGGTCTACCTGATTCTAAATGTTGTTTAGAATCTTTGTTCTGAGTGCTACAGTGCTTAGCCTCACAAACAATGCTTGGGCCCACCAAATGTATTCACATTGGACTGATTTAACTACCTTTACGAGAAGACCTGTTTTTAGAATTTGCATAATTCTATGTGTGTATATATATTACGGAGAGAACCCAAGGCACATGGCCTGGTTTGGGGACTGAATTATCTGAGAGATCGCCTCAGATCCTTCCCACTTTCAGTTCAGTCACTCAGTCATTTCCAACTCTTTGCGACCCCATGTACTGCAGCACGCCAGGCTTCCCTGTCCATCACCAACTCCCAGAGCTTACTCAAACTCATGCCCATAGAGTCAATGATGTCATCTCATCCTCTGTCGTCTCTTATCCTCCTGCCTTCAGTCTTTCCCAGCATCAGGGTCTTTTCCAGTGAGTCAGTTCTTCACATCAAGTGGTCAAAGTATTGGGTTTTCAGCTTCAACATCAGACCTTCCAATGAATATTCAGGACTGATTTCCTTGAGGACTGACCGGTTTGATCTCCTTGAAGGCCAAGGGACTCTCAAGAGTCTTTTCCAACACCACAGTTCAAAAGCATCAATTCTTGGGCGCTCAGCTTTCTTTATAGTCCAACTCTCACATCCATACATGACTACTGGAAAAACCATAGCTTTGACTAGACGAACCTTTTTAGGCAAAGTAATGTCTCTGCTTTTTAACATACTGTCTAGCTTGGTCATAGCTTTTCTTCCAAGGAGCAAGTGCCTTTTAATTTCATGGCTGCAGTCCCCCTCTGCAGTGATTTTGGAGCCCAAGAAAATAAAGTCTGTCACTGTTTCCATGGTTTCCCCATCTATTTGCCATGAACTGAGGGGACTGGAGGCCATGACCTTAGTTATTTGAATGTTGAGTTTTAAGCCAGATTTTTCACTCTCCTCTTTCACTTTCATCAAGAGGCTCTTTAGTTCCTCTTCACTTTCTGCCATAAGGGTGGTGTCATCTGCATATCTGAGGTTATTGATATTTCTCCCAGCAATCTTGATTCCAGTCTGTGCTTCATCCAGCCCAGAATTTCACATGATGTACTCTGCATATAAGTCAATAAGCAGGGTGACAATATAAAGCCTAATGTACTTCTTTCCCGATTTGGAACCAGTCTGTTGTTCTATGTCCAATTCTAACTGTTGCTTCTTGACCTGCATACAGATTTCTCAGGAGGCAGGTAAGGCGGTCTGGAATTCCCATCTCTTGAAAAATTTTCCACAGTTTGTTGTGATCTACTCAGTTAAGGGTTTTGGCGTAATCAATAAAGCAGAAGTAGGTGTTTTTCTGGAACTCTCTTGCTTTTTTGATGATCCAACGGATGTTGGCAATTTGATCTCTGGTTCCTCTGCCTTTTCTAAATCCAGCTTGAACATCAGGAAGTTCATGGTTCAAGTACTGTTGAAGCCTGGCTTGGAGAATTTTGAGCATTACTTTGCTAGTGTGTGAGATGAGTGCAGTTGTGCAGGAATTTGAACATCCTTTGGCATTGCCCTTCTTCTTCAGGCTTGTGCAAACAGCTCCTGCCTGGAAACCTGCCTCTTCGCTCTCAGCACACGTCCTCCCGTAGTGAACTGGGGAATAGGCAGCCTGAAATGCAAGCTCCAGTTCCAAGAGCCTGCTAGGTGCCCTCCTGGAGGGTGATATCTCTCTACTGGGCAGAAATTGTTTGGAAGCCTTGACACCTACAGGGAACATGTACTGTTAGACACCTTGCCTCACTGCCACTCTCACAGAGCTAATCACAGAGTAAGTGATTTCTAAACTGTGACTTGAAAGTTCTGAGAAAGGCCCCTGCTCCCAACTCTCTTATCTGAAGTTTGATGTAATGCCTGAACTCCCACCTTAGGGAGTCATACCTTGAGGATCAGGGCTATCTTTTCATTAAAATACACACAGATGCCCATCAACAGATGATTGGATAAGCAAAATGTAGTCTGTCTATGCCATGGAATACTAGTCAGCCGAGAAAGGAATGAAGTACTGATACAGTTCACGACATGGATGAACTGTGAAAGAGACCACGCATTATAATGATCCTCTTTCTACGAGATATCCAGGAGAGACAAATCCATGAGACAGATACTATGTTGGTGGTTCCCTAGGGCTGGAAAGAGGGGACAATGAGAAGGATTGGATTTTTTTGGGGGGTTGATGAAAAGTTCTGGAATTTGATCGTGGTGGTGGTTACATGGTATTGTGAATGCCACTGAACTGTACACTTTAAAACTGCAGTTGTGAATTTCATGTGTATTTTACTACATACACACACACACTTCTGCTCAGAAGCTTTATAGTTAAAAAACATAGCTTTCAGCTTTAGAAAGGTCACCTGTGTGACCTTGGGCACACTACTTAGCTCTCCACTTCCTCATCTGTAAAATGGGGATAATAGTTGCTGTGAGAATTAAATGAGATAATGTATTGAGTAGCATTTCTCAGTAAATGTCAGCTATTATTAACGTCAGTCTCAGCTGGCCCTTTAAGCCTCGGTGTGAATTCCTTCCTGACAGCAGGTTTCGGTAAGACAGAGAAGCTTCTGTGGTTAGAGCCACAGTGAGGACTGAGGAGGATCCTCACTGGGCAAAGCTGGCCTCCTCGGAGATTTTTCCTCAGGCAAATCCATGAAAACACTACTCCACTGAGGAACCGCTTGAACCGCACCAAAGAGCATGGGATGCGGAAGACAGGAAAAGCTTACTGTGAGTTTGGATTTCAGGTTTAGTCAAAGCCTGTGGGAGAAATTAGGATAAAGATGGAAAACAGTTAGCATTTTAGCTTCTGGCCCAAAGTGGAAGCTTTGATCCCAGAAACCCCATCCTGGGCCGGACCCCTTATGGCTCTTATACTCGGAAGAAAGTGTCAGGCCAGATCTCAGGGAAAGACACGGGGACAGGATGAGGGCAAGAGACGGGGCAGGGTGGGCTCTCCACGCCCGGCCAGTGTGACATTACCACCCCTGCAGGTGATGGTCCGAGGAAAAGACCTTTTCAGCCAGGCGTCTGACTCCAGCAGAGGCCCCATCCCAGTTTATCCTCTCAGAACCCTCACCCCCACTAGCTGCTGAGTGTGAAACGAGATGAACTAAGCAACTTGATAGTAAATACATATTAACACTTTTTTTTTAAGTGGAAACATAAACTTGGTGACAGACAACAAAACTATTTTTAATGCATTTGTTCAAAGTACTTATAGCTCCACTGATGATTTACTGTGGGCTTCTCAGGTCACTTTTTCTTGCAACAGCCGCCTCCCCCTTCCTTCCGCTCTAATTCATTGTTGTCCATGGCAGCTTTAAAACTGTCTTGAGTTTCCTAACGGCTGATTGGTGGCACAAGAAGAAGGTTAATGCAAGGAAATTCTTTCCCATCCACCAAGATAAAGAAAACAGATGATCTCCTGAAAGAAGCGGTGAATGGTACTTCCACCAGATGCTCTGTACAGATTAGGAGCTGCCCTTGAGATGTAGTTAAAACAGCAAAAGTAGGATACCTGTGTCTCAGGTGATAGTTTAAAGAAAACAAACATGAGTTCAAAGGAGCAGGCTCCATCCATATGTATGAACAAAGTCAGGATCGCTCTGTAAAACGGCACTGATGACAGAGGAGCCAATTTTTATTCCCAGCCTATGAGTGTCAGGTATGTGCACAGGGCAAGAGCAAGGGACCGTGATTCTGCAGGAGACCTAAAGGAATCACGTGCTCCAGAGATTCCAGAAAATTAGGTGGACTATTTCCTCTGAATTATCACACCATCCTGTCTGAAATTATTCTCTCTTCCTCCCCACCGTCTTTTTCCAAAATTTGAAATGCTTATTTGCAACAGTGAGACACATATTTGGACATTACAAGAAATGTAATTTGAGTGAAGCCTTCACGAAGAGTTCTACCACAGATTGTAAGGTTCAAATTGAACAGCAGGTGTACATTTTAGGCCTTTGAATATAGAGAAAAAGGAAGTTCAGGTATTCGGATTTGATATAAAATTTCTATCTTAGTACCAAAAGTCTAAAGGATATACTTGCTGCTGTGTCCTAGTGTTTGTCAGTGAGAGATTGAGGGTTAAAAACCAGAAACTGAGGAATAGGATTGAAAGTCAAAAAGCCACCTAGTGGCACCCCAGATAACAAAGAAGAACACCTGAAGAATAGTCAAAGCTCAAATCACCCCTCCAGCACCGCCTCCAAAGGGAGGGGCAGGAGAATGGTTAGAGCTCAAGGAACAGCTGACTTAAAAGAACAGAAACCAGCACCACGCTTGATTTCACCGTGTCTTGGTTCCAATATTTATTAGATTGACGAGTTAAGAATACTAGGATAAATAAGTAATATTTTCTCTTACAGAAAATTGTAATGATACTACTGAGTAGGATTAAACACTCTGAGGATTTCACAGAAACGTCAGAATTTAAACAGACAGTAGCCAGGGACCTCCTGGCCAGTGTGAGTCGACTTTCTCACAGCTATCGATGCTCTGGGCCAGATTTCTACAAATATCTGCACGACAGAAACGATGCCATTAACATCTAATAATGCTAAAGCCTAGGCATCACCTGGCTTCAAATGCGTGTCCACTGAATGTGGTTTTCCATTGCAAGAACAGGAAAAGTGGAATATTCTTTGGCACCACCCAAGGTTACAGACACTTCTTCTGCATGGATCCTAATGGTGGGAGTCCTGAATTTTGCAGAATCCAGATGCGAGGGAGGCAGGACCCTAACTGGGGGTCATCTGGAGAATCCAAGGATGGCCAGGATGTTAAGGCTTAAATCCTGGAGTGGAGGCAAAAGATGCCCTTGCCCCGGTTCAAAGTCCACTCTGGAGTGGAGTGGAAAGGCCCGGCTGAGTCACGGAGGGCACTCCCGCCTTGATGGTTCTCGCCTGCTGGGATTCAAGAGGTGCATAGGAAGTCAGATCTCCAATGGCTTCAGGGTTTCGGATGTAAAAGGAGGATTCGATGAGGACTCCCCAGTCGCCCCATACCACGGCTGCTTAGCTCTGCAATGTCCCCTCCTTTATCTGTTGGATAAAAAGGTTCCTCTCATCTTCTGGAGTCCGCCCGTTCTGAGCCCGGACAATACACGTGGGCCGGTGCAGGTTGAGCATGTATATCAAATGCTGCTTCTCATTCTTGAGCTCCTCAATTTGCGCCTTCAGCTCAGCATTCACACTCTCCAGTTTCTCTGACTCCTGGGGCACAGGCAAAAGAGGTATTAGGAAAGGAGCCAAGGGAACTTCCCTGGTGGTCCAGTGGTTAGGACTCTGCTTCCACTGCTGGGGCCCGGGTTCAATCCCTGGTTGGGGACAAAAGTCCCACAAGCTGCCTGGTGCAGCCAAAAAAAAAAAAAAACAAGGAAAGGAAACAAGGTCCAGTGAGGAAAGGGTGGCCTGCTGGTGACCCCTGGATGGCAGGGGCAACGGCTGGAACACATCAGGGCTCATCAAGTAGGGAATGGCCTGCAGGGGAATGCCACTGGCGCCCTGTTATGAAGCCCCACAAAGTTGGGAGAGCAGCATTAGGTTTGAAACAGTCTGGAGCTTGGAGAAGCCTTTGAACTCAGAGCTCCTTCAGAAATACCCTTGAGTTTCCACTCAAGGTGGAGGCAGGTTGTGATCCTAATAGTAATGGAACAGCAGTAGAACCAACAGCAGAGACCTCCCTTCTAAGAATCAAATAGCCCGTAGGCAGGTCGTCTGGACCCGAAAGGACCTTGGGGGCTGGAAAGAAATCCAGACTCAGTGGTGTTTATAGTCATATATGTTTATAGTCTGATTTCACTGAGAAGCTCATCTCCACAGAAAGAATGTACGTAGAAATAAACAAAGTGTCTTAATTTTCATTGACCCCCCCTGATGCAACCTGTGGAACCTGGGACATGTGGAACCCAAGTGAAGACTCTGCCCTGGTCTGTCCTCACTTAGGGAAGGGGACACAGCCGCGGCAAGGACTGCACCAGAGCCCCGCTCCACCTGCCCGGAGACACTCCTCCCACCGGTGTTTCTCCCTTCCAGAAGGGGAGCCTGTTGAACGCAGCTGGGAGCACAGACTATCAGCTGCACCAAGGAGAAGGGCTGCAGAGTTAAGAACCAGATAAGAATGCAAAGAAATGTAACCTCTGCCTTCGGGGCAAGGAGATAATTTGTTTGAAGAGGTTACTTAAAGGCTTTTCACAGTGAGCCAAATGAAAGCTGGCAGCTTCCTTTTCTCAGGAAAATGGGCGAGCAAAGCCCCTTGAACTGGACGGACATATCCGACAGCTTGGAAGCTTCTGGCCATGTATGGACTGACTGAGGATGAGTGTGGGCATCAGATGATCCTGTCGTTTTCAATTCATACACCTGCATCTTATACATCCAGAGACATTTATCTTACTAACAGCTTTACTACTTCCTTGTTCTGCAATTGGCATTTCTGCCACCAGCTACAATGTCCTTCCTGGGAGAGCACTTCTGGGTGGAGCCTTTCCAACTCCTCTCCTCATGGGAGGTGAGGTCAGAGGGGGCCAGGTGTGAGTGACGGGAGGGGTGGGGCCTGAGGTAGGAGGGGCCAGGTGAGAGTGACGGGAGGGGTGGGGCCTGAGGTAGGAGGGGCCAGGCGTGAGTGACGGGAGGGGTGGGGCCTGAGGTAGGAGGGGCCAGGTGTGAGTGACGAGGGGTGAGAGGGGCGAGGCAAACAGGCACTCACTTTCTGCAGGCACTCTGTCTTCTCCTTCTTCTTGTTTCGGCACTTGGCGGCTGCAATCTTATTTCTTTCCCGTCGCCTCTTTTTCCTTTCATCTTCTTCAGGGGCTACCTGTAAAATTCAAGAGGCACAAGCTTAAAGGGAGGACAGAAATTCAACCCACCTCAAATACATTGCCTTTTATTTCCAGCTAAAACTGACAAATCAGGGCAGCCCTGAAGAATCCAGAAGTAAAGCTCTAGACTTTTCCAAGAAACCTTAACACACCTGCACATACTCACACATGCATGCACACGCACACACTCACACTTAAGAATGAATAATGGAAATCAAAGAACTGTTAAAACTATATTGGCAATACTAGTAAACTAAAGTTTTACCTTTAAAAACCATTTATTTGGATTTTAAAATAGGAGTTTGATACTCAAAGTGATAACTACTGGTAATAACTGTAATCAACTAGAGCAAGAAACAGATTTTGTTCAGTAAGTATGACTTTTCCTCCAGAATGACCTCAGGAGCATCACCTCGACACCCATTCCCCCTGCCTCTTTTATTCATATTCTATCCATCTCCATCATCACCTGGAGCATCATCATAGCACCTCCTTCCTAAATTCAGAGGAAGCCCACGCAACTCCTAGAGAACAGGAACCCAAGCCTATTCCTCAATCAAAGAGGCATCATCAGCCCATGGCTTGGTGCCACCTGCGGGTGGAGAACTAGAACCATCCATTGACTCATCCAACAAATATTGATGATATTGATCTCTCCCTCTGAGCCCCACCGAGTCAGCCCTGGGATCCTCGGAGAAGATCCCGTCCGGCTTTAGGATCTAGTCGTCCATGGACGATTGTCCATGGTCGTCCATGACTTTGTCTGAGGACTGATGGGCAATCAGCAAAGTCCAGTTGCTGGACTGACTCAGAGACTGGAGTCCAGCTGGAGTGAACTCACAGAGGGCAGAGTGGGTGACGGTTTAGGCCACTAATGTCAGGCCTCCGTGTCACTTGTCACTGCTCCAGACAGCTGGAAAGGGCATGGGAGCCCCACCTCAAACGGAAGAGATCCTGGACCACCATGATCACCTCATATCTGACTCTGGGTTAGATGACGCTGACTTAGCTTAGGCTGAGACGGAGGCTTCAGAACATAGGGAAACCAAGCCCAAGGGGGAAACACAATGAAAGGCACTTCTACCCTGTATGTCTTAGATCCTAGGACCACAGGCAGACGCTGGGTTTAGACTAAACTGCTTGTGAATCTCAGCTCCACCACCTTTCAGGTGTGAGCCCTTGTGCAAGTTATTACGCTCTTCTGAGCTTCAGTTTCCTCACTTGTAAAATGGGATCAATCATCTTACCTACCTCATAGGGTTGTGATGAGGGTCAAATTAATGTCAATAAAGTCCCCTGCATAAGGTTTAACTTATGGTCAGTACTATGGAAGGCTTCAGTTATCATCAGTAGCTTCATCATAGATGTCTTCATCAAGAAATCAGCAACTCTAGTATCTCCTTTGCAAGTAACTCTGCAGATATTTTTGTAGAGGAAGGATGCAGTTTTCTCATAAGAGGAAGTACTTGAAAGTAGAGCAAATCTCAAGAGTCACACACTGTCAGGCATGGAAAAGCCTTTCTAAGGGCCATGTAGTTCAAGCCCTTCACTTTTTAAAAAGAACTTATTTATTAGTTTATTTGTTTCTGGCTGTGCTGGGTCTTTGCTGCTGCAGGCGGGCTTTCTCTTGTTGCAGAGCAGGGGCTCCGGGCACTCAGCTTTCGAGTCTAGTTGCTCCACAGCACATAGGATCCTCCCAGACCAGGGATTGAGCTTGTGTCCCCTGCATTGGCAGGTGACTTCCTAACCACTAGACCACCAGGCAAGTCCCAATCCCCTCACTTTATGGACACGGAACTAAGGCAAAGAGTGGCCAAGAGTATTGTGCTCNCAGGGCAGCCCTGAAGAATCCAGAAGTAAAGCTCTAGACTTTTCCAAGAAACCTTAACACACCTGCACATACTCACACATGCATGCACACGCACACACTCACACTTAAGAATGAATAATGGAAATCAAAGAACTGTTAAAACTATATTGGCAATACTCGTAAACTAAAGTTTTACCTTTAAAAACCATTTATTTGGATTTTAAAATAGGAGTTTGATACTCAAAGTGATAACTACTGGTAATAACTGTAATCAACTAGAGCAAGAAACAGATTTTGTTCAGTAAGTATGACTTTTCCTCCAGAATGACCTCAGGAGCATCACCTCGACACCCATTCCCCCTGCCTCTTTTATTCATATTCTATCCATCTCCATCATCACCTGGAGCATCATCATAGCACCTCCTTCCTAAATTCAGAGGAAGCCCACGCAACTCCTAGAGAACAGGAACCCAAGCCTATTCCTCAATCAAAGAGGCATCATCAGCCCATGGCTTGGTGCCACCTGCGGGTGGAGAACTAGAACCATCCACTGACTCATCCAACAAATATTGATGATATTGATCTCTCCCTCTGAGCCCCACCGAGTCAGCCCTGGGATCCTCGGAGAAGATCCCGTCCGGCTTTAGGATCTAGTCGTCCATGGACGATTGTCCATGGTCGTCCATGACTTTGTCTGAGGACTGATGGGGAATCAGCAAAGTCCAGTTGCTGGACTGACTCAGAGACTGGAGTCCAGCTGGAGTGAACTCACAGAGGGCAGAGTGGGTGACGGTTTAGGCCACTAATGTCAGGCCTCCGTGTCACTTGTCACTGCTCCAGACAGCTGGAAAGGGCATGGGAGCCCCACCTCAAACGGAAGAGATCCTGGACCACCATGATCACCTCATATCTGACTCTGGGTTAGATGACGCTGACTTAGCTTAGGCTGAGACGGAGGCTTCAGAACATAGGGAAACCAAGCCCAAGGGGGAAACACAATGAAAGGCACTTCTACCCTGTATGTCTTAGATCCTAGGACCACAGGCAGACGCTGGGTTTAGACTAAACTGCTTGTGAATCTCAGCTCCACCACCTTTCAGGTGTGAGCCCTTGTGCAAGTTATTACGCTCTTCTGAGCTTCAGTTTCCTCACTTGTAAAATGGGATCAATCATCTTACCTACCTCATAGGGTTGTGATGAGGGTCAAATTAATGTCAATAAAGTCCCCTGCATAAGGTTTAACTTATGGTCAGTACTATGGAAGGCTTCAGTTATCATCAGTAGCTTCATCATAGATGTCTTCATCAAGAAATCAGCAACTCTAGTATCTCCTTTGCAAGTAACTCTGCAGATATTTTTGTAGAGGAAGGATGCAGTTTTCTCATAAGAGGAAGTACTTGAAAGTAGAGCAAATCTCAAGAGTCACACACTGTCAGGCATGGAAAAGCCTTTCTAAGGGCCATGTAGTTCAAGCCCTTCACTTTTTAAAAAGAACTTATTTATTAGTTTATTTGTTTCTGGCTGTGCTGGGTCTTTGCTGCTGCAGGCGGGCTTTCTCTTGTTGCAGAGCAGGGGCTCCGGGCACTCAGCTTTCGAGTCTAGTTGCTCCACAGCACATAGGATCCTCCCAGACCAGGGATTGAGCTTGTGTCCCCTGCATTGGCAGGTGACTTCCTAACCACTAGACCACCAGGCAAGTCCCAATCCCCTCACTTTATGGACACGGAACTAAGGCAAAGAGTGGCCAAGAGTATTGTGCTCAAGGAGGACTAGGAGTCACCAGCTCATGGCGACCAGACTAGCAGGCTGCAAAACCGGATGTAAACCCAGGCGTGTGCCTCCTTATCCCACATCCTCTCGGGGTCACAGCTGCCTTGTCACCCCAAGCTGCCTTCTCAGAGGGGGACGGGACCTGGGGAGGAGGCTTGCACTGCCCAGACACACAGGATGTCCACAGGGTTGTGAATTATAGTCACCACCAAGGAGACCAGAACACTCAGTTAGACCATTAGGTGCATCCTCTTCCCTACAGAAAAGTCTACTCGTTAAACTGATTAAAGATCAGATGATCACTGGATGAACACAGAAGCAGAGTGGTGAGTGGCTTTAAGGAATGTTTCCATGAAGCAACAGGCCTGCTCCTTCCTCAGAAGAGCCCTCCACACATCCTTCTGAAATGTTTTCCTTCTTTCCATGGGCCCCACTACTTCCAGGGCATCCTGTTATCTCAAGGTATTTTTCTAAATTAATTTTTGTTGGAGTATAGCTGCTTCTGTCATTTCAAGATATTTAATTAGAAAAAAGTTGTTTTTAAATTTTTTCCTTGAGGGTCCCATGTTTCACCATACACTATCCAGTGTTGGACTGGGCACCAATGACTTCCTCTGAGGTTAATTAGGGTACAGCCAATGTCCCTAATGATGTCTTACGAATACAGCATCATATAGCATCATCCTGCCTACCATTCACTGGATGCTAACTCTCAGCCAGGCCCTCTGTTAGACTCTTAACAAATGCCATCTTATTTAACCCCTTGGATCAATTCTATGGAGGAGACATTATTACCCCCTCCACCTTCCTTTTTAGAATCATAAAAGACCCCCGCCCCCCAACTTCCTTTTAAACTCAGTTCTTTTCTGGCTAAGTCCACTACCTCTTGCCCAAAGGCAGTGATTATGCCAGGTAAGTGAGTCAGAAACACTCCCATCTTGCATCCAGGAGGGCAAGGCCAACAGAACAGTAGAGAACTCAGCTCTGAAGTCCTTGAGAGCCCCCCCACCATTGTCAGCAACCACCTCTCAAACTTCTCAGCATGCGTATTACTCCAGGCATCTTATAAAAAGTTGCCAGGTGGAGAACCGCACAGGTACCAGAGACAGATGTGAACTTCGGTCAGAATCTGTACCAAGGCAGTGAGCATGGCTGGCTGGTCCTTGCTCCACAGTCTGGGTTCTTGTGGTTTTGAAAACCATCACCGCACTCTCTGCTTCTTCAGAACAGCTGGGCACAGAAGGTGATCTCGTACGGATTTATGGCTTTTCACACCCTCCACACTCTGATGGTTTCCAACACTATCTCTAACCCTGACTCTCCTCTAAACTCCAGACCCAATATCCAGCCGTGACCCTCTGCCTACAGCGTGCCTGGCGCAGGCGAGCTACGCGACAAGTAAGTGCAGGAAGAATGGGCACCCCTGGGAGGACCCACCTCGGCTTTGGTGACTGACATCTCGAGGGGCCTGCCGCTGACGGTGACGGAGTCCAGCGCCGAGGACATCCGGTGGCAGAGGTGCTTGTTCTGGATGGCGAACCTCAGCTCTTCCTTGACAAAGGGTGTCAGGTTAGCAAAATCCTCAAACACCAGTGACCCAGGAGGGGACAGGCAGGGGACGATGGCAGAGGCACTGACTTCCGAGGCAGAGACCTGGCCTGGCTGTTGAAGCATCATTTTGCTGAAAAGACACATGGAAACCCAAACTACTTCAGGGATCTGGGGGCTCGGGATCAAGTCCCCCACCCTCACCCCCGCACCTGAGACCTCCAAAACCCAAGTCCCAACTTCCCACCTCCAGAGGAAGATCCCATCAGCCCTCGGGCTTCTGCTTTGTTTTCATTTCGTGCCATCCTGTCTTAAGTAAAACAGGTTCTTAAAAAACCCAGCTCAGTGATGTGGATAAAATGCCTGGTTGAAGTTTATAGAGGGTGGCATTTCAGGCTATTCTGAATTCACAGGAGCTATTAGTGTTGGCTGGTGTGCATATATGCAAATATAGCCTCAAACAGTCCTGAAAGAGGAAGAGCATTAAAAAAAAAAAAAAATCAGAGACTCTTATGTAACCCCATCTGCAGTCTCTTTTATAAAAGAAACTCGGAGGGTATCTGAAATCAAGTAGAATCTGTGAGTGCTAAGTAAAAGCAAAGAGTGGGGACCCTTGAGTTTAGGAAATCTAGCTCTGAAGCCTCTCCCTTGGGAAGTCGGATCTGAGTCAGTGAGAGTAAGGGCAGTCAGGGTCGCAGGTGGGTTTCTTCACCCTAGTTTAAGAGGGACTGGGTGTGGGAATTCAGGTCACCCCTCAAGGTTAAGGTTGGTGAAGCAAAAGACCTCAGAGTAAAGAAAAGTGAGGCGCGCAGAATGTGGATTTTTTTTTGAGGAGGAGAAGGAAATGGCAATCCATTCCAGTACTATTGCTTGGAAAATCCCATGGACAAAGGAGCCTGGTAGGCTACAGTCTATGGGGTGGCAAAGAGTCGGACACGACTGAGCAACTTCACTTTCACTTTTCAGCCCTGTGATAGTTGGAGGGGCATGGGCTGGGGGCACAGGAGGCTGGGACTGGATCTGCATTAGGAAGAGGTGTGAGACCTGAGCTCAGCCTTCATCTGACAATCATCTGGGAGCTCCTGCCGCACCGGTGAAGAGTCCCGCTGTGGATCTTTCCAGAACCTGACCCTGGCTCTGGCTGCTCCCAATGCCTGCCGATCGCTGGAGACCATCCAATTGAATATGTGAAATTGGTGAGAGGCGGTCAAATCAAATGGCCTCTGAGGTCCCATCTATCTCCATCATTCTACAGCCCAGGGAATCCCAAGGGAAAAGGTGTGGGGAGTGGGCAGAAATAATGATGGTTCCACGGTTCCAGTTTGGAACAGCCGTCTGTAAATCTCTCCCTGCCGTATACTCCCTCCAGGAGTGGCCAAGCCCCTCATCCCTGCAGTCACTTCTCCAGGCGCGATGAATGTGGGAACTGTCAGGGTGGGCGGTCCTCTTGGAGTACCCCTCTCCGTGTGGGAAGCTGCGGTCATTAGCCACATCCCACCAGACCAGAAGCCCTTTGGCAAGCTGCTAACGTTTCACAAGTGCTTCCCTCATACCAGAAACCTTACATGCGTTATCTCACTTCACCTTCCTGAGAACCCACTTAGGTCCCAGTCCCACTGCAGAGATGAGGTGACTAACATTTAGACAAGCTAAATAATTTGGCCAAAGTCACAGAGCTAGTAGGCGGCAGCATCAGGATTTAGAATGAAGTCTGACTCCGAGACTCATGCCCCCACTTTACAGAATATAGAATACGATTCTCTGTGTTGCAAAAGCAAACAAAAAGCTGGAGCACAGCTTTCTTGGTGGTTGGGAGCAGGTCTGGGGAGGGGCTGAGGGCCCTGGAGCTGAAGGGATAGACAAGGAGACGAAGCAAAGGGCTATGGAGAGCTTGAGATGAATGGCTGAGCTTTCTCTGCCTGGGTGCACACTCGGGTTGCCCCCCACATCCAGGGAGTATGTGTTAGGGCATCTTTTATCCATAAAATTCCCAGACTGGGGTCAGAACGTCAAGACTAGAGGCCCATTTCCTCCTCTGTCATCATCATACCTCCCAGAGCCTTCTCTCTCCTCTGTGAGAAAGAAGGCTAGTAACAATCCCTATTTTCCCAGAGAATTGGGCAAGGCGTTGACGAAAGAATACCTGAATATGCCCTGGAAAAACATAATGCAACTAGGAAATATGTTATTACTGGGCCTCCCAGGGATCTTTCCAGCCCAGGGCTGACTCTGAGGGGGTCCAGGTAGATGGGTGGCTGGTTACTCTCTGATCTCAAACACTTAATGAATAGAATGCTCTGACCTCTACATCCCCCAGTGGATCCAAGACCCACTGATGGAGGCAAGAATTCCAGGTCAACAAACACCACCATTGCTGACTATTCAAAGAAACTTATGGATAATGTATGAATTGACTAATTCTCTTCCCAAAGCCATATGTCCTGAATCAGAACTGATGGCTTTCCTATCAATTTAATCCCATAATCTTAGGATGTTGGGAGGAGACTTTTCTGGCAGGTACTAAACTCTGAGAAACCAGCTTTCCAAAGCCAGAAAGACTTAAGAGCCTCCCAGGCATTTGTGTTTTCCCTACCTTTCCAACTTTATTAAAAGCCCAATAGTTCAGGAATGGAATTCAGAGCTACCACTGGGCTGGCCTTTGTCTGGAGGATTGCATGGCTCGCTTCTACAGAGGCAGTTTGAATTCCACTGCAGTTGAGTATAGTTCCATTTCACCTCCCAAGTTTATTAATGAGCTTTCAGGGCTTGGCATCTGCTCTTTGGGATTTTTTTCTCCCCTTCTTAGTGTAAAGTCAGCAGTCCTGATGAAAGAAACGGAAGAATGCCAGTGGTATGCAATGTTTTTATGAAAAGCATTGGGTAGGCTTACTTGAAGATGCAGACTGGTTGTGAAAATGTTTAAAAGCTTTTTAGAAAGTAAAGCAATGGTATCTGTAGAGATTTGGGCTATTCCTACACTCAGCTAATAGTCAGTTTCTTGAGATACTTTCTTTCAGTGTCCTATCTTTTTGCCTTTTCATACTGTTCATGGGGTTCTCAAGGCATGAATACTGACATGGTTTGCCATTCCCTTCTCCAGTGGACCACGTTTTGTCAGAACTCTCCACCATGACCCGTCCGTCTTGGGTGGCCCCGATGCTGGGAAAGATTGAAGGTGGGAGGAGAAGGAGACGACAGAGGATGAGATGGTTGGATGGCATCACCGACATAAGCTTGAGTAAACTCTGGGAGTTGGTGATGGACAGGGAAGCCTGGCATGCTGCAGTCCATGGGGTCACAAAGAGTCGGACACGACTGAGCGACTGACCTGAACCAAGATACTTTCTCGTTATTTGTTGCCTCGTTCTCTTAAAAGTGTGATAAGCCTAGACTCAAGGCTGTGTCCCTGAGAAAAATGAAGGTAAAGCTTCAGTTTTTCAGAAAGTTGAGACCCTTGAATATCTCCGTTTGGAGAAAAACATTTCAGAGGATTTTCTGAGGTGACTTTCTATTGATCTTAAAATTGTCCAGACTTGTTACAAAGAACCTGCATTTGGCTTCCGCATCATTCTCTCTAGTCAAAAATCGTGTCATATCATCAGTAGTTTCATCACTTTCAAGAAAGTGAAACTTTACTCATCTGTGTCTCTAACTGGAAATCCAGCTCCCAGATTTTATTTCCTAGTAGCTGCTACTACATTGAATTTTCACTTTTAATTTTCATCTTTCTTCCACTAAGCACTACTTGTAAGACATAGTAGAGAGCCAGTTCTTTCACTGATTTCGATCTTGGTCTTTCTCCTAGCCCACTGGAAGTAGGTACACACACTCCAGTTGTAGGTGGAAGATTAGGCATCAGGACAGAGACGATGCTTGCAGGCCTACCTACTACCACTCACATGCTGTGCTCTCAGGGATATGCTTCCTGGGCCTCAGTCACCTTGTCTGTAAAGAGAGACCAGTACTGCCTGCCCCAGTCCCTTCACAGGGCTGTCAGGAAGATCAAACACGAAGGTGGATTTACACACATCCTGGAAAGCCATTATTACTGTGATGTGATCCACTTTCCCCCATTTCGGAGGGGGGGACGGGGGGGGGGCGCTCGTAAAGTTCTTGTTAATGAAATTAGGTCCTATTAATCAGAAGTTAACCAGAGCCCTCAAGAAACTCAGCTCAGTCACAGCTTCTTTTGCACTCTGATTGACCTCAGGGCTCTTGACAGATCATTTCCACCCCTCTCTTTGCTGGCACCAGCTCGTCTCCACTGGTCTTAAGTACTTGAGAAATAGCCAGTTCTCACACATGAAGCCATTTCTGGTTTCTGTGGTGTCCTGGCTACATACTTCCTCCTTCCCGGGCCGAGTAACACTTGGAACCACTGACCCTGTCCCCTGCCCAGCCCAACTGAAAAAGGAAGAAATCATGAGCTCTGTACAATGGCATAGAACACCCAAGACTTGAGTCATTTAGGTCAGATCTTCATTTTGCAACTGAGTAAAATGGGGTCCAGAAAGGTAAAGTGACTTGCCCAAGGTCACCATAAAGCTGGTGAATGGCCCAGCCCAGGCCAAGCTGTTGACCANAGAACACCCAAGACTTGAGTCATTTAGGTCAGATCTTCATTTTGCAACTGAGTAAAATGGGGTCCAGAAAGGTAAAGTGACTTGCCCAAGGTCACCATAAAGCTGGTGAATGGCCCAGCCCAGGCCAAGCTGTTGACCACACACCTGCTGTTCATTTTGCTCCATCCCCAAGAAGGCAAACGGAGAAGAGAGCCAATGGCCAGGCAGATGAATGGTCAACAGTCTGAGGAGCCTGTGCCCACCAGAGAGGAGGCTTTGATAGGATTAAGACAGGGAAGGAGTATGGCGGGGAGGGGGGAGAATAACGGAGAGAAAAGACCAAGGGGAGAGAGAGAATGGTGGGGTTAAGACAGGAAGAATCCAGAGGCTGCCACAGGTGCTGGGTGTTGCATTTTATTTACACTGTGCGCCTGGAGTGCTTCCTGCAGTGCTCTCTGAAACCATTTAGACAGTAACAACTGCAACCCACCCAGGTCTTCATTCAGATAATCCTTACAGCAACAGCTTACCTGTTGCAATGTTATTCTACAACAAACAGGAACTGCAAAACAAGGGGACAGTCATACCAATTTCTCCTTCATTCAAACTGAAAGAGCGAGAGACTCCCAAACAGATGCGACATCACCCACACTGAAATAGATGCATTCAGAGGGCACCCACATTTTCTAGTGCCCAGTTTATTTTTTTTCTGGCTCTATTAAGGNTTTTTTTTTTTTAACAGCCACAAAGCGTTTGAAATTGACAGTGAAACGAACAAGCCAGTGAAAAGATGAGCGACCTGGAAAAATCAGTCAACTCAGAGAAGGGCTAAAATTAAGGTTGAAGCCTAGAGACTAGGAGGAGAAGTCAAGAGAAGGTGCTTTGGTCTCCGCGGGCCGGGCGGGGGTGGGGGGGCGGTGGGGATCGCCCGGCTTTCTGGCAATGTTGCTGGAAAATGCACCTTCGGCTTTCGCGTGTTTTCCTGAGCCCAGAGAGGATCGCGCGGGGACCGGACTGCCGGGGCTGGAGACGCATTAACTGCATAGCAAATTAGGCCCCGTAGTAGAAATCCTTTTCTCCCTAAAGTCGGGGCGGGGGGCGGGATCTCGCGGCCCAGATTCGAGCCGAGTCTTCATCAGAACTGAATCTGAATCTTAAAATCGAGCTTCCGGTTCTGATTCCCCGAGCCCAGCTGTCTAGGACCAGAGACCTTCTCAGCTGCTCATGGACGAATGTGGGTGGACGCGACTGTGGCCAGCTCTGTTTGGCGCCTGTGGGAGAGGGAGACTCGCGCGCCCGTGGGGTTGAGGGGTACCTGCTTCCACCTGCCTTTAGAGAGAGAGAGAGNCCCAGCTGTCTAGGACCAGAGACCTTCTCAGCTGCTCATGGACGAATGTGGGTGGACGCGACTGTGGCCAGCTCTGTTTGGCGCCTGTGGGAGAGGGAGACTCGCGCGCCCGTGGGGTTGAGGGGTACCTGCTTCCACCTGCCTTTAGAGAGAGAGAGAGACGGCCCAGGGTTCTAGTGTGGCGATTTGGGGTAGGAACTAAAAGGCTCTGGGAGCCCAGATCTCTCCCACAGCCCCGCCCCACTCGGCTGTTAACAGCCGCTTACACACACACAGTCCCGCACCCTCGAGGGCTCGGCCCGCCTAACCCTAACCCTAACCCTAATTGCCCAGCGGCCTGGGATGGACACCCTCAGAGCTACAGGTAAAGCTGAGTCCCCAGCACCCTGATTCCTCTCCCCAGAACCCGAGCCTCATCGGGACACACACCCGGCCCCACAAGCTTCGGGGCCCAGGACCCCGCGGAGAGCGGCCTTGGACGTTGTCCCCCACCCAACTCCCACCCCACCCCCGCCCCCGGCCCGTCGGGTAGCCTGGAGGTCCTCGGCAGGGTCCTAGAGGATGCCGCCTAGGACCTCAGCGAATTTCCAGCGAAGTCGCGCGGGAAGCGTGGGGCCGTTGTTTTTGCGTTGCTTTTCACCCTGGTAACGGACTTCCGGGCCCCACCTCCACGTCCCCACACCTCCACGCCTCTTCACCCGCCCTCCTGCCCACGCACCCGCAGGTAGACCCAGGGCAGCCAGGTAAACTCCGGGCGTGTCCTAACAACCCGTAGAACACCGCGAGAGCAGGAGGAAGGGTGTTTGCAAATTTGCATGAAAGTTATTTGAGCGTCTCTACAGATCTTTTCTAGCTGCTCGTCCACTGCCCTCGAGTAAACGCCACCCTTATAAAGCGAAACAAGCAGATGGGGGAGAACACGTGAAGGCTACCCGCCCCCCTCCCCGTCCCCCCACCACTAGTTTTTCCCCCTTTGTGAAATGCCTACAGAAATCTTTAACCGGTTTACATTTTAAACTAGGAATCCATTAATACACCCAAGCCAGATTTGTGGAGGGTTATGTCCTGTCATTAAGAGGAAATTAATTCATCTTGGAGCATAGGTAAACAAACAGCCAGACCAGCCTCCGCAACACAATACCACAGAAGGGTAATTAAGCCAGAGAAATCCACAACCCCTGGTCGGTTTATTTTTTATTACCATGGAACCTCCCGCTTCCCTCGTTAACCTGCTTCATTCTAATAATTCTTGGTTCTGAATACCCAAGTCACACCTGGGTAGAAACGCTGTCAGCTGTTCGCAGAAGTCTGAGCGCCGCCCTCCCACGGAAACTTGAAAAGCGATAAGAATCTTGACAGAGAAGTCAGTCCACCCCCTTGTGAATGAAGCTCTTATCCAAGGAAAACAAAAACGACTGCTGCGTGCCTCCCTGCCCCCAGCCCCCAGGAGGACTGTGAAACCTGCCTGGTCGGAGAGAGACAGCGGGAAAGAGCCGGAGAAGGGGACAGTCCCAGGGTGTGTGCCCCGGTGGGGTGATCGATCCCTGAGTTCGGTGCGTCCTCAATTTACCCTAACTTTGAACCCCAACCCGTGTATCATCTAGGGGAGGGGCAGGAGAGGATTCCCAGACCACAGGGCTTCTCTGCACAAGGCGAAGAATGCCTGTCCCCTCCCTGAGAAGGAAGCCTGGGTAGAGTTATTTCAGGGGTTAATCCTCAATGAAAGAGGGTTAAGCAGAGACTTGAACACTGCTGAGGTTTTACGCTGAAGAAAATGCCTGGGGAATCCACATTCAGAACCAGCCCCAGTATGTTTTGCTGAGTGAGATAAGAATTGGAAACTTCATGTTGGGGCAAGTGCAAAAGGAAAGGGAAAATGTTAAAAGGGGAGGGGATGGAACTAGGCAGCTAAAAACAGCCCACTGTGGCAACCGAATCTAAACATCAAAACATTTGCAGGGAGCCAAAAGAGGGGGGGGGAAAAAAAGCTCAAGAGATATTTAAAGGTTTTAGTCCAGGGAATAGTCCCTTGCCACTCCTCCCCCACCCTCCATTATTCTTCAAACCTCCGGATTATATCTGCTCGCACCTCTAGAGTCAAGTGAAACATCAGGGAAAGAGCACTTGGAATCTGCTCCTGCTGGCCCAGCCCACTTCTGCGCCTCAGAAAGGGAATTGTCTTCTCTCTTCTGCTTTCCAAAAACCCACACTTTCTCTCAAGTGGATTTGCACGGGGAATTACTAATGCGAGTCTTCTCCCTCAGGAAACATGAGGCATCATATCGTGGGCTCTGAAATGTGACAGGTGGCCGCTTTGATTCGGGATTCAGCCTGTTATCTTGTGACACTTCTTCAGCTGTGTCATCTTGGATAAGTCCTTTCACTCTCTGCCTAAGTTTCCTCAGCTGAAAAATGGCCCTCATAATGGCATTTAACACGTAAGGATTCCCTGAGGATGGGACACACAGCCCGTCTTCAGTAGGGGTATCATTCATTAACACTCAAGGGAGGCATTCTGGAGAAACCCCTGAGTCCCAGAGCCCATTCTGTCTCCCTGTGTGTGTGATCAGTCGCTTCACTCGTGTCCAAGCCTTTGCGGCCCCGTGGGCTGTAGCCCACCAGGCTCCTCTGTCCGTGGGATTCTGCAGGTAAGAGTACTGGAGCGGATGGCCATGCCCTCCTTCAGGGGATCTTCCCGACCCAGGAATTGAACTGGGGTCTCCTGCCTTGCAGGCAGATTCTTTACCAGTTGAGCTACTAGGGAAGCCCTTCTGTCTGCCTAGTCAGTGGCAGAACTGTGGATGAAATTGAGCTACATCCAGGAAATGACCATCCTCAGGGGAGCGGGGACAGGACACCACAAAGAAAACAGTGAGAGCAAACCCCACTTTCCAGCCACACATTTGCCTTCCTTTCTCCTCCTCTTCCTTCTTTCTCTCTCTTAACATTTCCAAGGAGTATTTCCAAAGAGTATTACCCATGGACTTGGTGCCTTGCTAGGTAGGAGGGGCTGTGAGAGGGGTACCCAAGGCAGAGATTGCATCTTTGGGGGCCTTCTGGTGTGTAGTCCAGCTTCTGTGTCATAGACACCCACTTTGGACCACAGGACCAAAGCCTAGGTCGCAGCTTTTTGCACCTAAGAGTGGGGATCCTGGAGCCCCAGAACACCTGAGTCCCCGAAGTCAAGGGATTATCAGGACTCGGGAGACCTGGGACCCAATCGAAGTTTCCCCTCCAGCCGATGGCGTGACTTAGTGCAAGCCATAAACACTTCTTCCATGTTCCGGTCTATAAAATTTATTTCATATTTATTGTCAGCTGAAGGAGGAAATAGCAACCTGCTCCAGTATTCTTGCCTGGAGAATCCCGTGGACAGAGGAGCCTGGTGGGTTACAGTCTATGGGGTAGCACAGAGTCAGACACGACTGAAGCGACTTAACACACACTCATTCACTCTTTAATATTGACTCCCTCCAAACTGTTGCATGAAGCAGTGAGACAGGGCTTCTCTGGTGAAACCGTGGTAAAGAATCCGCTTGCCAATGCAGGAGACACGGGTTTGACCCCTGGGCCAGGAAGATCCCACGTGCCGCAGGACAGCTGAGCCCATGTGCTGCAGCTACTGAAGCTCGGATGCTCTGGAGCCTGTGCTTGGCAATCACAGAAGGCATCGCAATGAGAAGCCCTTGCACCTCAACTAGAGAACAGCCCCTCTTGCCACAACTAGAGGAAAGCCCGCGCAGCAGTGAAGACCCAGCACAGCCAAAAGTAAATAAATAAATATTTTACAAAAGAAGCAGTGAGATAATAGCTGTGAAAGTCATTTGAAAACACTTTTAAAACTCGTACTTTTAAAGATTCCTTTGGAGGATTTAGTATAATTTTTTTTTTAATCATTATGAAAATTTGGGAAATGAGCAACAGAAAACGATCACCCATCATCTCAGCGTTATTAGCATTTTGGTGTGTTTCCCCCTGGTCTTCTTTCTCATGCCTATGATTTTTAAAAACAGAATTGTGATTGGGATTGCAAGCAATGTTGAAATTTGCTCTTTTGCTTATTACTCTGAATTGAATATGGTCTTTATTACCGTAATTATTTCTTTTCAAAAGTGTTGTTCATTTTATTGTGAAATGTAGCACACCTACAGATGATTATAGAACCTATGTACTCATTTTAATAGTAAAACTTCAAGGACCTGTCATTTGAGTAAAGAAGTAACCCACCAGATCAAGTCCTTAGAAGCCCCCATGCCACCACTCCTGATTACGCCTGCCTCTCTCCACCTCCCAGAGGTCACTGCTGTCTTGTTACCATAATGGTAGCTCTTGTTACCATAATTTTTAATGGCTGGTGGTGGTGATATGACTTATTTAGTCATTCCCCTACCTTTAGCAGAGTGCTGCTAGAGCGCTGTACACAGTTAGCAGTAGGTTTAAATCTTTATTACGGGGAGAGGCGTCAGATTCCATCATTGTCCAGGTTGCTTGCACAGAATTAGAGAAGGGTCTTCATTTCTATCTTCAAGTGCTACACGGGGTGTAGTGGAACATGGGAGGATCCCGAATGATCATGATTACCAGCGCATTTTTCTTGGTTCTTAAGCATCCAAACAAAAAACTCCTGCAGGAACTTTTCCCATGAAGCATCTCCTTTAATCCTTCTACTCACTACTTTGGGCTTCCCAGGTGGTACTTGAGGTAAAGAACCCAGCTGCCAAGGCAGGAGACAAGAGATGCAGGTTCAATCCCTGGGTCGGGAAGATCCTTTGGAGGATGGCACGGCAACCCACTCCAGTATTCTTGCCTGGAGAATCCCATGGAAAGAGGAGCCTGGCAGGCTATGGTCCAGTTCAGTTCAGTTCAGTCGCTCAGTCGTGTCTGACTCTGCAACCCCATGAATCGCAGCACGCCAGGCCTCCCTGTTCATCACCATCTCCCGGAGTTCACTCAGACTCACGTCCATCGAGTCCGTGATGCCATCCAGCCATCTCATCCTCGGTCGTCCCCTTCTCCTCCTGCCCCCAATCCCTCCCAGCATCAGAGTCTTTTCCAATGAGTCAACTCTTCGCATGAGGTGGCCAAAGTACTGGAGTTTCAGCTTTAGCATCATTCCTTCCAAAGAAATCCCAGGGTTGATCTCCTTCAGAATGGACTGGTTGGATCTCCTTGCAGTCCAAGGGACTCTCAAGAGTCTTCTCCAACACCACAGTTCAAAAGCATCGATTCTTCGGCGCTCAGCTTTCTTCACAGTCCAACTTTCACATCCATACATGACCACAGGAAAAACCATAGCCTTGACTAGGCGGACCTTAGTCGGCAAAGTAATGTCTCTGCTTTTGAATATACTATCCAGGTTGGTCATAACTTTTCTTCCAAGGAGTAAGCGTCTTTTAATTTCATGGCTGCAGTCACCATCTGCAGTGATTTTGGAGCCCAAAAAAATAAAGTCTGACACTGTTTCCACTGTTTCCCCATCTATTTCCCATGAAGTGATGGGACCGGATGCCATGATCTTCGTTTTCTGAATGTTGAGCTTTAAGCCAACTTTTTCGCTCTCCTCCTTCACTTTCATCAAGAGGCTTTTTAGCTCCTCCTCACTTTCTGCCATAAGGGTGGTGTCATCAGCATATCTGAGGTTATTGATATTTCTCCCGGCAATCTTGATTCCAGCTTGTGTTTCTTCCAGTCCAGCGTTTCTCATGATGTACTCTGCATATAAGTTAAATAAGCAGGGAGACAATATACAGCCTTGACGTACTCCTTTTCCTATTTGGAACCAGTCTGTTGTTCCATGTCCAGTTCTAACTGTTGCTTCCTGACCTGCATACAGATTTCTCAAGAGGCAGGTTAGGTGGTCTGGTATTCCCATCTCTTTCAGAATTTTCCACAGTTTATTGTGATCCACACAGTCAAAGGCTTTGGCATAGTCAATAAAGCAGAAATAGATGTTTTTCTGGAACTCTCTTGCTTTTTCCATGATCCAGCGGATGTTGGCAATTTGATCTCTGGTTCCTCTGCCTGTTCTAAAACCAGCTTGAACATCAGGGAGTTCACGGTTCACATATTGCTGAAGCCTGGCTTGGAGAATTTTGAGCATTACTTTACTAGCGTGTGAGATGAGTGCAATTGTGCGGTAGTTTGAGCATTCTTTGGCATTGCCTTTCTTTGGAATTGGAATGAAAACTGACCTTTTCCAGTCCTGTGGCCACTGCTGAGTTTTCCAAATTTGCTGGCATATTGAGTGCAGCACTTTCACAGCATCATCTTCCAGGATTTGAAACAGCTCAACTGGAATTCCATCACCTCCACTAGCTTTGTTCGTAGTGATGCTTTCTAAGGCCCACTTGACTTCGCATTCCAAGATGTCTGGCTCTAGATTAGTGATCACATCATCATGATTATCTGGGTCGTGAAGATCTTTTCTGTACAGTTCTTGTGTGTATTCTTGCCACCTCTTCTTAATATCTTCTGCTTCTGTTAGGTCCATACCATTTCTGTCCTTTATCGAGCCCATCTTTGCATGAAATGTTCCCTTGGAATCTCTAATTTTCTTGAAGAGATCTCTAATCTTTCCCATTCTGTTGTTTTCCTCTATTTCTTTGCATTGATCGCTGAAGAAGGCTTTCTTATCTCTTCTTGCTATTCTTTGGAACTCTGCATTCAGATGCTTTTATCTTTCCTTTTCTCCTTTGGGGTCATAAAGAGTCAGACACTACTGAAACAACTTGACATGCACGCACACTCACTTCTTTGCCAGCCTCCTTTATTTTCTGTGTATCCACCTTAAAATAGACAATCGGGTCTGTGGCACAGGTGAGTGGCACAGAGGCAGAACAGCTGGAGCAACTGTGCCTTCTGGGCAATTGTTCCCTATGGCACAGATCGCACCTCAGCTCTGGTGTAAAATCTATGCCAGTTCGGCAGCATGGGAGACATGGGTGATGCCAGGTAGGCAGCTACTGGAGCAGGTCCCTAGAGTCTGGTGGCACTGATTTTCCAAACTACAAAACACCAGCGCCAAAAAGACCTTGGAAATCATATGCTTGCATCAAACTGGGCATGAACTTGTTGGTGGCTTCACTGTTGGGTGCCAGAGCCAGGCAGTAGATAGAGGGCATCTTGCTGCAGGGCATCTGTCTTAATTAATACGTGCCTTAAATATTGTTTTATGTGAAACAAATGTGGGTACATTGAATTTAAATACGTCACACAAGAACTTTTAAGGAAAAGAAGAAGACATCAAATACATTTGGGGCTTGGGATAGGCTACCAAAAGTTAAACTCCTTGGACTCTGGGAGGGGTTTGTTCCCTCTCTTCAGTCCAGTTTAGTTCAGTTCAGCCGCTCAGTCGTGTCCAACTCTTTGCGACCTCGTGAATCACAGCACACCAGGCCCCCTGTCCATCACCAGCCCCCAGAGTTTACTCAAACTCATGTCCATCGAGTTGGTGATGCCATCCAGCCATCTCATCCTCTGTCATCCCCTTCTCCTCCTGTCCCCAATCCCTCCCAGCATCATTGGAAAAGGTCTTTTCCAATGAGTCAATTCTTCACATGAGGTGGCCAAAGTACTGGAGTTTCAGCTTAAGCATCAGTCCTTCCAATGAACACCCAGGACTGATCTCCTTTAGGATGGACTGGTTGGATCTCCTTGCAGTCCAAGGGACTCTCAAGAGTCTTCTTCAACACCACAGTTCAAAAGCATCAATTCTTCGGCACTCAGCTTTCTTCACAGTCCAACTCTCGCATCCATACATGACTACTGGAAAAACCATAGCCTTGACTAGAAGGACCTTTGTTGGCAAAGTAATGTCTCTGCTTTTGAATATGCTCTCTAGGTTGGTCATAACTTTCCTTCCAAGGAGTAACCGTTTTTTAATATCATGGCTGCAATCACCATCTGCAGTGATTTTGAAACCCCAAAAAATAAAGTCAGCCACTGTTTCCCCACCTATTTGCCATGAAGTGATGGGACCAGATGCCATGATCTTCATTTTCTGAATGTTGAGCTTTAAGCCAACTTTTTCATTCTCCACTTTCACTTTCAACAAGAGGCTTTTTAGTTCCTCTTCACTTTCTGTCATAAGGGTGGTGTCATCTGCATATCTGGTGCTGCTGCTAAGTCGCTTCAGTCATGTCCGACTCTGTGCGACCCCATAGATGGCAGCCCACCAGGCTCCCAAGTCCCTGGGATTCTCCAGGCAAGAACACTGGAGTGGGTTGCCATTTCCTTCTCCAATGCATGAAAGTGAAAAGTGAAAGTGAAGTCGCTCAGTCACGTCCAACTCTTAGCAACCCCATGGACTGCAGCCCACCAGGCTCCCCCATCCATGGGATTTTCCAGGCAAGAGTACTGGAGTGGGTTGCCATTGCCTTCTCCCAACTGCATATCTGAGGTTATTGAGATTTCTCCCAGCAATCTTGATTCCAGCTTGTGCTTCTTCCAGCCCAGCATTTCTTATGATGTACTCTGCATATAAATTAAATAAGCAGGGTGACAATATACAGCCTTGACATACTCCTTTTCTATTTGGAACCAATCTGTTGTTCCAGGTCCAGTTCTAGCTGTTGCTTCCTGACCTGCATATAGGTTTCTCCAGAGGCAGGTCAGGTGGTCTGATATTCCCATCTCTTTCAGAATTTTCCACAGTTTATTGTGATCCACACAGTCAAAGGCTTTGGCGTAGTCAATAAAGCAGAAGTAGATGTTTTTCTGGAACTCTCTTGCTTTTTTGATGATCCAGTGGATGTTGGCAATTTGATCTCTGGTTCCTCTGCCTTTTCTAAAACCAGCTTGAACATCAGGAAGTTCATGTATTGTTGAAGCCTGGCTTGGAAAATTTTGAGCTTTACTTTACTAGCATGTGAGAAGAGTGCAATTGTGTGGTAGTTTGAGCATTCTTTGTGATCCACTGGAGAAGGGAATGGCAAACCACTTTAGTATTCTTGCCTTGAGAACCCCATGAACAGTATGAAAAGCTCCCTCTCTTAAGTGCCTTTAAATATAAAGTAATATGAGCAAAGGCTGTTGTGTAGCACTCACAGTGCTCCAGACAATGGGCTGAACCCTTTACATGTAGTTAGTGACTGTCATCCTCATAACAGCCCTATTAGGTAATTACTGTGGACATCTCTGTTTTGTAGATGAGGAAACTGAAGCACAGAGCGGGTAAATAATTGACAGGTTGCACAGCTATCGAGTGGTAGAGCAGGATTTGAGCTCAAGTAGGCTGGCTCCCAAGTGGGCTTCCCTTTTGGCTCAGCTGGTAAAGAATCTGCCTGTAATGCAGGAGACCTGGGTTCGATCCCTGGGTTGGGAGGATCCGCTGGATAAGGGAAAGGCTCCCCACTCCAGTATTCTGGTGTGGAGAATTCAGTGGACTGTATAGTCCGTGGGTCGCAAAGAGTCGGACCTGACTGAGCAACTTTCACTTAACTTGGGTTGGCTCCCAAGTCGGAGTGCTTGACCATGACACCTACTGCCTCTCAGCAAATGCTCACAGGAACACCTGGGGAGCTCTGACAAGGTTCAGTGTCCTGACTGGATGCGGTGGGATGTTGGACTCACAGAGGAAAAGTGGCTCTCGCACAAACCGTAAGTTGTTTTTATTTTATTGAAATATAGTTGATTTACAGTGTTTGAATATCTGCTGTACAGTTGTGATCCAGTTACATATGTTCTTTTTCATATTCTTTTCCATTAGGGTTTATCACAGGACATTGAGTGTAGTTGCCTCTGCTATACAGTGAGGGGAAAGTGAAAGTCCCTGAGTCGTGTGCGACTCTTTGCAACCCCATGGACTTTACAGTCCACGGGATTCTCCAGACCAGAGTACTGGAGTGGGGAGCCGTTCCCTTCTCCAGGGGATCTTCCCAACCCAGGGATGGAACCCTGGTCTCCCACACTGCAGCCAGCTGAGCCACCATACGGTATGATCTTGTTTATCCATCCTATATATGTTACTCATCCCAAACGCCTCATCCTCCACCGCCACCCACCCACTTGGCAACCACAAGTCCATTCTCTGTGTCTGTGAGTCTGTTTCTGTTCCATAGACATGTTCATTTGTGTCGTATTTTAGATTCCACATATAAGTGATATCACATGGCATTCGTCTTTTTCTGAATTATTTCACTTAGTGTGCAGAATCATAAATTCTTACACTGAAAGGAAGCTTAACAGAAGACTTCTGAGCTCCCTGCTTGCCCTTTGCCCCCAGAAGATGCTCCATTGCTAAGATGGGGTCAAGGTAAAGAACAGGTGCTTGTGAGAGGGATGGGCAACCTTTTGGGGGCATCCTGACTGACCATGTGCAACAACCCCGGAGCTGAAAGGTGAGTGGCAGAGGGGTGGGAGGCAGGGATGGTGGAAAGAACCTTGGACCTACACTGTTTTCCTTCCCTTGCCTTACTCTTGAAGCCTACACATCATAAAGACCTGTGATACATCAGAAATGTCTAGAGCCTGATGAAAAACGCCATCTGTCAGGTTGACTTACCGACTGATTTTAAAAGAAATTAAAAAGATCAGTGGGAGGCTAGGTCATATTTAGCAATTACTATATACTGAGCACACGCTACACGCCAGACACAATGGTAAGCACTTTTTTAAAATATCCAGTATCTTATTTTCATCCTTGTGCCAACCCTGTGAGGCAGGTATTATTATTTCAGCTTTATCGATGAGGAAACCAAAGCTCAGAAAGGTTGACTCTTAGGCACTTGACTCAAACAGATGACTTCTGAGCTCCCTTCAAAACTTGTATTTTAAACTCTTCAAGGGCAAAGGACACTCTGGCATTGCCCTTGAAATCCCAATATGTCTAAACATACTGCCGAGTAAGTGTTAGTGGAAGTAACACTTCCACTACCCCCCCAAATATTAGAGAGTTTTAAAATGTGCTCATTTTCCTTTAGCCTTGCCTCTCTTGTTGAAAAGCCTCC
>SJYX01020678.1:108489-142218 GCA_006410675.1 Oreotragus oreotragus
ACCCAAGTCTTGTTGAGTGCCTGGAACCTTAAAGTCTCAGAAGTCTACCATGTGACAAATTCCAGATCCCCGTGCCCTCGTGATACTATCCTGTCTGCCAAATTTGCAATTATTCCATAATTTGCTTTGACCACAAACATCAGCCCGGCTATTGACTGAGTAAACTGAGTAGGGCTTTTTGGACCTTTGTTCAGCTTCCCAAAATATGATGAACTGAAATCATCTGATGATGAACTTGTACTTGAAACTGGAGTGGCTGAGGGGGAAGTGAGCCACTCCGGTGAGTTGTATACCTACCAGTCAATCCTTCAGATTCTGTGCTATTGCCAGATCATGTGCTCGGCAGTATGTTTAGACATCTTGGGATTACAAGGGCAAAGCCAGAGTATCCTTTGCCCTTGAAGAGTTTAAAATCTTGTTTAGGTGGCAAATGAAGATGCCTGAAACAGTATCCAGCACATAGTGGTTGTTTATTTCAGCAGACGTTTAATGGGTACTTAACGATGTGCTGGGTGGTATGGTGAGAGCTGCAGATGCACGGTGCTGCTGCCCTCTGTGGAAGATGCTCACAGCTCATGGAGAGACAGACTTTGACAACAGGTAAAGCTGATGTCATAAGGGCTAAAGTGGGGCAGGAAAGCTCTGCCTGGGAGAGCTGGCAAAGGCTGATGGACAAAGTGACTTTTGAGCTCAGATATTGAAGCTGAGCGTTTTCTGGGCAGGGGAGGAGGGCAGCATTCCAGGCACAGAAAGAAGCAGAGGCAGAGGCAGCGGGTGCCAGGAAGTCAGAGACTGTGCCCTGCTCATCTGTCTGTTCATCCCCAGCTCCTTGCACTGTTGCCGACACGGACGTGGCACACAGCAGATGTGCACGCCATGAGTGAGAACACAGAACTGTGAGAGCCCACAGCAGGTCTGGAGAATGGAAGCAGCTGTTGAGCAGGCATGTGCGTGGAGGGGAAGGGGACTGGGAGCTAGTGGGTGGGGAACAGACTGACCGGCCTTGAAGGTTATCACAGTCAGTTCGGATTGTGTCCCAGGACAAAGGGGGTGCAGTGGGTCACAGGATCTTTCGGCAGTCGATGGACATGGCAAATACTGTCTAGGAAAACTGCTGGTACAGGACTGAGGGGGGACTGGATGGGAGACGAGGCTGCAAGCGGAAGCGTCAGAAAGCCGCAGCTGGTCAGGATGGAGGACCAGATGAACCAAGGAAATGGTGGTACCCCACTCTCATGTGTTGTTCATCCGAAATAAAAGTTATCCATGAACCATATGCTCTTATGTGTGCTGAAAGTGAAGTCACTGCTTGTCCCCTCTTCCCACTGCAAAGTTGAAGTTCCTTCATTAATGCGGAACTCACCCCATCTGGAGGGCTGTCCCTCACGTGCTGTGTACGACTCTTTGCGACCCCATGGACTACATGTAGCTGCCAGGCTCCTCTGTCCAGGGGACTCTCCAGGCAAAAATACTAGAGGGAGTTGCCATTTCCTTCTCCAGGGGATCTTCCCCACCCAGGGGCTGAACCCAGGTCTCTTACCTCACTTATATAAATATAGTGGTATAAATTCTGAATTTTTTAAACTGTTCTTCAATTCCCTGATCTTATGCTCTGTGTTTACAGTCAGTGACGATGAGGATGTGACACTTTAAAAGCCCCTTTTCTCTTGATGTCATTTTCTGTTGACCGAGGATTCTACAGAAGACATACCTACCTGGTTACATAAAAGTTAATCATCAAGGAAGCCCCATGTTATCTCTGCCAGCCTGGGAAACACCCCCTGCCCAGACAGATTATCTCTTTCCCTCAATTTCTAGCTCATAGTCTTGACCTCCATTTTCTGATCTGAAAAGTTGCCACAGCTACATAAGATTACTGTGGGCAGTAAATTCATTGACTTATCCATCAAATATTTCTTAAATGCCTGCTTCATACCATATATTGTTCAGGGTGCTAGGAAGACAAGAAAGAACAAGGCAGACAAAGACACCACATTTGGCACTTAGCAGATACCTGAACATTGATTCTTCTTACATTTAATTTAAATTAAAGCTGGTGTGGAAACTCAAAAGGATTCTCAATTCAGAAGAACTAATATTGTCTCTGTCACACTTTTTTTTAAAAGAATTAGGCAACAAAATACTGACCTTTACCAGCTCATTGTCTCTGTGCTGGAAGGAAGCCAACACCTTTTTTTCCCCTTTCGTTTTGGCCTCGAAAAGGGAGAGGCTGGGCGAATGAGGACCATGTACTTTCATTCTTCCACAGAAAGCTTTGGCTTTAATTTTCACATTCCCCACAGTGCACCTCTGGTTTGGCTCTGCTACATGTCCTGACGTGTAGAACTAAGGGAAACACGAAATGAAAACGAAACAATGTTCTACCTGAGTCACTGTCTGTGTTTCTCCTTTATCACCAAAGCAATGCACTCCCACACAATTGAGACTGGTTCTATTTAGATTTTAAAACGTCATCTTTGTCATCAAAGCACACTATTATTGCTATAAAGTAAACAATTGGAAAACACGTTCTTAGAAACATCTCTCTGATTCATAAAATACTTGGATCGTGAAGTCACAGAGGTGGAATGCTAACCTTGCTAACACGCTGATGATAAGGATCAGTAGATGCTAATATTACACAGTGAAAAGTTAGCTTTAGTCTGGAGCAGAAGAAAAAGGTGGAAAATTGGGCAGTTATTTTGTAAGGATCATTTGGAATAATATATGTTCTAAAAACACTTTTTTTCTAAGGTTGCAAGTCACTTGGCTTGTATCTATTAATTCATTTAAGGAATACTTACTCAGTGCCAACCCCCTGACTTGCCACTCCAGGTCCTCCTCTGCCCGTCTTTCCAGCTCAGCTGGGGTCGTTCCCACCAGCACTATCCGTCCCAACCACTTGCTGCTGCTGCTAAGTCGCTTCAGTCGTGTCCGACTCTGTGCTACCCCATAGATGGCAGCCCACCGGGCTCCCCCATCCCTGGGATTCTCCAGGCAAGAATACTGGAGTGGGTTGCCATTTCCTTCTCCAATGCATGAAGGTGAAAAGTGAAAGTGAAGTCGCTCAGTCCTGTCCGACTCTTAACGACCCCATGAACTGCAGCCCACCAGGCTCCTCCGTCCATTGGATTTTCCAGGCAAGAATACTGGGGTGGGGTGCCATTGCCTTCCCTGCCCAACCACTTGAGGTGCTAGTAATTGCAGCTTTTCACTGAGCCTTTCACATCACTACGTTGTTGCCTATGCTGACCCTTCTGCCTGAAATTTTCTCCTTTCCCCCACAACCCAGCCCTCTCTGCCCGGAAAATTGCTATTGTGTTTTATCTTTCAAAATCCAGTTCCAAAGTCACTTTCTCATGTATGCATTTTCAGTCCCAACCAGGATGAGCTATGAATTTGTAATTTAAATGAAAGCATGAATCTCTTTGTTCAAAAATGATTAAGAATTTAAAACTGTGACAGCGGAGCTTTAAGCGTGGGACCTTTGAAGAGTGGGATGGCAGATCACATATTCAGCGAGCCAGCCCTGGTAACATTTATTCTGTGTTCCCATAATTCTTAGTCGATATTGTTGTTTCTTGGCCATTCAACATCCATACACCCCAATTTAGGGTTCCCAGTTTTCCTCTGGGAAAGCCACGCCCCTTGCCAAGGGCCACGGTGATTGGTCCAGGAACCGGCTCAGGACCCAATCAGAACTAAGGAGCTGTTGGGAACGGTTGACAGAGGCAACTCACTCCCTTTCCTGCCAGACTTGAATGTGTCAGTGAGGGGCGTGGGGGATTGCTGTGAGCCAGAGGTTGCTCGGGTTGTCACATGGAGCAGGAGATAGAGAATGTGAGAGGCTCTGCAGCAGGGTGGGCCTCCAGGCACAGGTACCGAGCACTTTTCAGTTATCTGAGCCAGTAAATCCCTCCTTTTTGCGTAAGCCGTTTGGAATTGGGTTTTCTGACACCTGCAAACAAGAATCCCAGGGAAACACATCTCTGTTTAGTTCTTACACATTTTTGTATGTGTTCCCTCACTGTTTATGAGTTCCTTGGGAGCAAGAAGCTCGTTTGTTTCATCTTACCATCCCTGGATGCTTGGGATAGTATTGAAATATCCTTTCAACTTGAAAACGAATAGAATGATTGTAATAGTGGATGGAGAAACCACAGTTGGTCACCTCATCTTTATTACTCTGATTTGTGTGTGTGTGTGTGTGTGTGAAATCTAAGTGAAGTGAAAGTTGCTTGGTTGTGTCCGACTCTTTTCGACTCCATGGACCATACAATCCAAGGAATTCTCCAGGCCAGATACTGGAGTGGGTAGCCATTCCCTTGTCCAGGAGATCTTCCCAACACAGGGATCGAATCCAGGTCTCCTGCATTGCAGGCCAATTCTTCACCAGCTGAGCCACAAGGGAAGCCCAAGAATACTGGAGTGGGTAGCCTATCCCTTCTCCAGGGGATCTTCCCGACCCANGCCAGATACTGGAGTGGGTAGCCATTCCCTTGTCCAGGAGATCTTCCCAACACAGGGATCGAATCCAGGTCTCCTGCATTGCAGGCCAATTCTTCACCAGCTGAGCCACAAGGGAAGCCCAAGAATACTGGAGTGGGTAGCCTATCCCTTCTCCAGGGGATCTTCCCGACCCAGAAATTGAACCAGGGTCTCCTGCACTGCAGGCAGATTCTTTACCAACTGAGCTATCCGGGAAGCCGATGCTTGTGGCGCTGCAGTACCTCCACTTTGTTTAGTGCCTGCTGAGTCCAGATGACCCAGTGATAAGTTGATGGGTTAATTCTGCTCACAGGTGCCGACAACACTGTCTTCTCTCTCCTCAGGTGGGGGCCTGTGAAGGACTTACACCCATTAGCCCCTGTGTGTCCCATACAACCCTGGGAAGGGATCTGGGCAGGGAGCATTATCTCAGTTGTACAGACTAGAAATTGAAGGAAGAGTCTGGGCAGTTTTGTCAAAATCTACAGCACCACTGTCCAATACGATAGCCGCCTGCTGCAGGTGGCCATTGACCACTAATTCAAATAAAGATGTGCTGAAAGTGTAAAATGCACACTGGGTTTTGAGGACTTAGGACAAAAAAAAAAATAATGTAGAACATCACATTAATTTTTATGTTAATTGCACGTCAAAATGATACTTTGAATACATTGAGTGAAATAAGATGCATTGTTGAAATGAATGTCACTCATCTAATTTTACTTTTATTAATGTGGCTACTAAAAAATTAAAAATCATCTATGTGGCTCACGTTCATGGTTCGTATTTTCTTTTGGATAGCTGATCTAGAGCTAGATCCTGGCTCCTGCTCTGTTTCTATCTATAGACTCAAGCTCTCCTCTTCCTCTGGCCACCCTCATCTGAGGCTTGTCTGCCCCATTGTCTCTGCTCTGCCTTCTCCCTCCTTGATCTTCCATCCTTCCTCCCTAATGGGACAGAATGTGTAAGAGGCAGACTGACTTTTAAGCCTGATGGTTGTTGCTTTCCACTAATTTTTAAGGGCACAGAATAAGCACTACATCAGCTTTGAAAAGTTATCAAGGTTTGTTTTGTTTTGTTTTTTCTTAGTTTAAGAATATTTTCTGGATATTTACTTTGAAAAAATAACCTGTATTTAATTTTAAAAGAAAAATAGCATGCAAGCTAGGAAGTTACAATAAAACGTATTCTAATCCTTGCCATTCTTTCCTTAAATTCGTGAACCATGTAGATGCTTCATGTACCTGGGATGGGTCTTAGCCCGGGGCATCATTTCCCCAGCTCCCATCTGCAAGGTCTGCTGGCCACCTGCTGCTCTTCAGTGCCACTGAGCCCTAAACTAGAGGAAACAGGAGTCAACTCCGGGAAGAGGGCTAGAATAGACAGAAGGAACATTTACTCTCATGAGAGCTTAGCCATTAGAACAGGCTATCAAGACAGCTGAGAGAGGACTTCTTTCAGGTAGGTCTGTGTGGCTCTGAGTGGGTACCCATTTGTAGGCAATTCAAGGACTGACGGGAAACAGAAAGCTGTCTTGGGTGTAATCAGAGAGCTCAAGAGTTCCAGGAGTGGCTATTAGGTATCATAGGGTGAGCAGGACTATGGGGAGCTTTCAGAATCTACGGAACAATAAACGACAGCTCTAGGCTGAGCCTGGTGACTAAAAGCACATACCTGGAGAGACATAAATACGCATGCTTAAGGTCACTTACAAAGACTTGAAAACATTAACTTTTTTGAGGGGGAAACACTAAATTTTAAATGCCATATTATCAATGAGTGGGTCAGGCTGGCAGCACCTGAACCCACTGATCTTGGGGGTATCCCTAGAAGTGGGACTGCCAGAAACCATGGACCTCTTGCTGTACTAGGAAGCAAACACCACATCAAGGGAACTGAACCGGAATCTAATAATACCCTAGATCTGACCACTGGTCTTCAGGATAGGGGACAGAGGAAACAATTAACTGATGCTATGAGGATGCAATCAGCAAAATTCAGAATGGAGGAAATTCTGTGAGTCAAATGACCTTGTTTCTTCAACAAATAAATAACATGAAGAAAAAAAAACAAAGGAGGAATTATCATCGATTAAAAGAGACTGAAAAGACTTACCAGATGCTTCATGTACCTGGGATGGGTCTTAGCCATGTACACCTGATTCGAACTGTAAATAACAGTTCAAGCGATAACTTTGGAACCAGGAACATAGCACAGCCTAGCTCATCAGATGACTGTTAAAATCAGTGTTCATTTTGTTAGGTATGTTGTGATTATTATTTTAAAAGTCCTCATCAGTCTGAAAGAGTAATGAAATCCCCATACGCGTCACAGCATGGATGAACCCTGAAAACAGTATGCTAAGTGAAACAAGCCAGACACAAAAGGACAAATATTGTTTGACTTCAATCATACGAGCTGTGGAGCATGGGTAAATTCACAGGGACAAAAAGCAGAACAGAAGTTACCAGAGGCTCTGGAGACAGGAGGATGAGGTGGTGTTTAATGGACGTGAAATTTCAGCGTAGGACGATAGTGTTCTGTAGATGGATGGTGGTGATGTGCATGCCAGTGGACTGTGTGCTTAAAATGGATAAAATGGCAAAGTTATGTTTGTGTACTTTACCACATTTTTTAAAAAGTACTTATTTATTAAAGATATATACCCTGAGGGATTTCCTTAGTGGTCTAATGTTTAAGACCCAGTGCTTCTGCTGCAGGGGGCGTGGGTTTGATCCTTGGTCAGGGAACCAAGATCCCACATGCCATGTAGCATGGCTAAAAGATTTTTTAAAAAGATATACCCTGAGATACCCATGATTTGCTTTAAGATGCTCCTACTCTCCCTTCCCCGCCCCCATTAAAAAAAAATATGTATGGAAGGACAGATAAATAACACTGGCAAATATTAATCATTGTTAAGGCTGGGTAATGGGATGTATGAGGATCTGTAAGTACATGTTTGAAAAAATCCCACCATTAAATTTTTTTTTTTTTTAATGTCTAGCTCTCAAGAGTAAAAACATACAGTGCAAATCTGTCAGCAAATGTAACTGGGCCCAGCTTGATTGGACAGGCCCCGCCATGGACCGAGAGCAGAGCTGTGGAGACCCTCTTCTGCTGAATCCCCTGTGATGCTCCATAGGCCATCAGTCTCAGGAGTGCTGGCTTTTTCAAGGCTGCATCCTTCAGTGGCAGTGTTTTCCTGACCTCTGCCCTTGGGGGAACACCTAATACCTTTCTCAACCTTTCTCAACCAGATTGATGAGCTTCTAGATTATATTTTTTCCACAAGCATAAGCCAAGATATTGCTTTAGATTTTTCCTTGCCATAGTGGCCTGGTGATAATTGCTGAGTATAAAGAACCTCTATTGAGCAACAGGATGATACCAGTTGTTAAAAATACTTGGGAGGAACCATTGTTGCCTAAGGTCCCTGAAGAGGCTTCACGGGAGAGGTTGCCTTAAAGAGAGTCTTGTAGACATACCCTTAAGACAATGGAGAAAGACATTCCCGATAGAGGAATCAGGATCTACCAAGGGCTGGGGCCCAAAGGAGAATGTCTCCAGGTGCAGGGCCCCAGGAGGGAAGAAGAGGCTGGAAAAGCTAGCTGGCCTCAGGTGGTGGATGCTTTGATATGTCTTGCTAGGAATTTCATCCTTTCAACATTCTTCACAAAGATGAGCAGTGCCCCTCTCCTCCTAAGAAGTTTAAGAAGAAAGATGATGAAGGGAAGAGATCACCCACTGTACCACCTGGGACATGTGGCTATAGGGTCCAGAGTGACATGTTACATATGACTCTCTAACCCTCCTTCACCCAGCTTTGCAGGTATGGAGTGGGACTAGGGCAAGTAAGAGACACCTGCTTAGGAATTAAAAGAAGATTCCAGACTATAAATAGAGCTTGATACAAGGAACCAGGTTCATAATAAAGAGAAGTTTCTCACTCCGTGCAACCTCTCCTCCTTATATAAGTGGTCAGCTCCTGTAGCCAGAAGTAAGAGCAACGAAAATCATTATCCTGCTCCCTCACTGCTGCCCGTAGCCAATGGCAACTTCCTACATCTCTCAACAAGAGACCCATTAAGCTTGTATTACCATTTAAAGAAGTGCCTGGAAAGTGTGTGGTTTTTGAAGGAATAGTGACACATGACCATTGCAAAATAAACATTTGTAGTTTGGGGTCCTGTATTCACACTGAATTCAGCTTTTTAAAATGTATGCTTCTTCCATGAAAAAGAATGAAATAATGCCATTTGCAGCAACACGGATGGAAAGCCATGCTGTCATGCTGAATGAAGTAAGTGAGACAGAAAAGAAGAAATATCACATGACATCCCTGATAGGTGGAATCTAGAAAGAAATGATACAAATGAACTTACAAAACAGAAACAGACTCAGACTTAGAGAAGGAACTATGGTTGCCCGAAGGGGAAGGATGGAGGGAAGAGATAGGGAGTTTGGAATGGATATGTACACACTGCTGTATTTAAAACAGATAACCATCGAGAACCTACTGTACAGCACATGGAACTCTGCTAGATATTGTGTGGTAGCCTGGATGGGAGGGGAGTTTGGGGGAGAAGAGATACATGTAAATATATGGCTGAGTCCCTTCCTGTTCAGCTGAACCTGTTACAACATTCTTAATCAGCTATACCCCAATATAAAAGAAAAAGTTAAAAAACCTTAAAAAAGGTGTGCTTCTTCAAGGCATTTCCCTCTTTTACATTTTTAACATTGAAGTAACATATGCACAAGATGAAAAAAATTTCCAATAGTTTGGGAGTGTTTTTAAAGAAAAGCAACAGTATTCACCCTGATGCTCATGCCATTTTTCAGAGACTACTATTTTCACTTGCCTGTCTTAAAAATTATTTTTAAAAATCATTCAGATTTTTTAAAAAGCCAATTTCTTGGTCAGTTTAAGACTCTGACTCTTGTTGATTCATTTCCATAAAATATGAGGACATAAGCTTCCTACTCCCTGCCCCCAGCTTTCTGATTTATAATTTAATTCTATTGGTCCCCTTTGCACACTGATACAGGCTTACTCCTCCAGTTTCTCTCCCTCCTATGCAGTACCTTTGAACTCTCTGCAGCGTAAGCTGAGGATATTAGCCCAGTTCCCTTCTTTCAGTCTCTCTTTTCCTTCCCATTATCTGCTATCTGTGCCTTTACTTTTACATCGGAAGGAAAGCATCTTTAGTCAGCTCTGTCACCACCATAAATTGTCCTTGCCTTGTGGGTAGTTTGACTTTAAGGGTGAAAAGCTAATAGACAGGGTTTGCATCATTGCAACTACGTAAATTGGGATTACAGATCTTCCTCAATTTATGCTGGGGTTACATCCCAATAAACCCCATCATTAGTTGAAAATATCCTAAGTCAAAAATGCATTTAATACACCTAACCTACCAAACATCATAGCTTAGCCTTGCCACCCTTAAACATGATCAGAACACCTACATTAGCTTTCAGTTGGGCAAAATCATCTAACACAAAGCCAATTTTATAATCAAGGGTTGAATATCTCATGTAATACAGTGAACACTGCACTGAAAGTGAAAAACGAAATGGTTTTAAGTGTATCAGCCGTTTACCCCGGTGATCACGTGGCTGAAAAGAAGCTGCGGCTCAGTGCTCCTCCCCAGCATTCGGACAGAGTACACGCTGTGTATCACTAGCCGGAGAAAAGATCACAATTTAAACTTTGAAGTATGGTTTCTATGGAATGCATATTACTGTCAAACCATCATCAAATTGAACAATTGTTACATAGAAGCATCATAAGCCGACACCGTCTGTACTGTTCCCTGGGACCGGCTAGTATTATATTTCCTTCTCTACGAGCTCAGAATCACCACCTCTCTGCCACTAAACGGAAAACAAACGTAGTCAAACCAGTCAACCGGATTGTTTCTTTTGCTCAAAGTGATGCTATGTTTATTCGGCTTCAAGTTCAGACAATCACTTTCTTTTTTAAAAAAAAATATAACTATGTCTACACGTTTTTTAAAAGGAAGCTATCGATTAACTTTGAAGACAACTAAAATGTGGCATTATTTTGAGCATTTTAAGGAGGGATTATTTGGATGGTGGAAGAAGAGAGCCAGGTCCAAAATGTCCATAGTTGGAATCAATACATAGCGTTCAAAAAATGGAAAAATAGGGAAGTTAACAGAATAAGCATATTATTTATAAATACAGAGAAAAAATGGCTAAAAGAATGGAAAATAATTGCCTCTATGTGGCATTATTTTGAGCATTTTAAGGAGGGATTATTTGGATGGTGGAAGAAGAGAGCCAGGTCCAAAATGTCCATAGTTGGAATCAATACATAGCGTTCAAAAAATGGAAAAATAGGGAAGTTAACAGAATAAGCATATTATTTATAAATACAGAGAAAAAATGGCTAAAAGAATGGAAAATAATTGCCTCTGGGGAATAGAAGTCAGGAATGGGGCTGCCGGAGCTGGGAGACTTGCATTTTTCATTTTGGAGCCTTGTAGTATTGTTGGACTTTTAAAACTTTGTACATGTATTACTTTGATAAGAATTACAATTAAATTTGAAAAAAGAGTAATTATCCCTCTCATCTCACTTTCAAGATACTCACTGCTGACCCAATTGAGCAGGTGAGAGTGAGGTGCTAAAAAAAGGATGTAGGGGCTCTTTTGCGTGGGGGTGAGCCGCATGAAAGCATCACTACGAACAAAGCTAGTGGAGGTGACGGAATTCCAGTGGAGCTATTTCAAATCCTGAAAGATGATGCTGTCAAAGTGATGCACTCAATATGCCAGCAAATTTGGAAAACTCAGCAGTGGCCACAGGACTGGAAAAGGTCAGTTTTCATTCCAATTCCAAAGAAAGGCAATGCCAAAGAATGCTCAAACTACCGCACAATTGCACTCATTTCAGTTCAGTTCAGTTGAGTTCAGTTGCTCAGTCGTGTCTGACTCTTTGCAAATCCATGAATTGCAGCAAACCAGGCCTCCCTGTCCATCACCAACTCCTGGAGTTCACTCAGACTCATGTCCATCGAGTCAGTGATGCCATCCAGCCNTCATGGCAGATAGATGGGGAAACAGTGGAAACAGTGTCAGACTTTATTTTGGGGGGCTCCAAAATCACTGCAGATGATGATTGCAGCCATGAAATTAAAAGACACTTACTAATTGGAAGGAAAGTTATGACCAACCTAGATAGCATATTCAAAAGCAGAGACATTACTTTGTCAACAAAGGTCCGTCTAGTCAAGGCTATGGTTTTTCCAGTGGTCATGTATGGATGTGAGATTTGAACTGTGAAGAAAGCTGAGTGCCAAAGAATTGATGCTTTTGAACTGTGGTGTTGGAGAGTCCCTTGGACTGCAAGGAGTCCAACCAGTCCATTCTGAAGGAGATTGGTCCTGGGTGTTCATTGGAAGGAATGATGCTAAAGCTGGAACTCCAATACTTTGGCCACCTCATGTGAAGAAGTTGACTCATTGGAAAAGACCCTGATGCTGGGAGGGATTGGGGGCAGGAGGAGAAGGGGACAACAGAGGCTGAGATGGCTGGATGGCATCACTGAGTTGATGGACATGAGTTTGAGTGAACTCCGGGAGTTGGTGATGGACAAGGAGGCCTGGCATGCTGCAAGTTATAGGGTCGCAAAGAGTCAAACACGACTGAGGGACTGAACTGCACTGCACTGAACTGAGCCGCATGGCCTGGTGGTGATGCCTCAGGGTGATGCGATGGATTCTTCACTGGAAGGCCTTGATATTAGCATCCCTGTCTTTTCTCCAGCTTCCCTCTGTTGGGGGCTGTCTGTGAGTAGGGTAGGAAGTGGTACTGAGCATCCCAAAGTTTAGAATGCACAGAACCTCATTGAACCTGCTAGTTTTCATCCAAGTCCATGCCCTGCCTGGAATCTTCATGTCCTAAACCTTCCCAGTCTCAATTTTCCTTTAAAAGAAGCTTCTCAGGGTGGGAGGGTAGCCACCTGGCTGTTGGGGGTCGGATAAGCTACTTAGGGGGTGATCCTCTTGATTCAGATTTGTAAGTTATCTTCCTGGTTTCAGCCTCACCCCTCACTCTTACTCCAGCTAACTGGTGCCCTAGATGCCGAGCCTCACAGGGGTCTGTAGAGAGACCTCCACCCCCACATCGGCCACCCCCCTGTCACCCTCTACAATAAGCACCTCACCTCGGCTCCTTCTGCTCTGCTAGTTACATGTGCCCCATCCCACGGCCGCTTTCTGTCTTCCACAATTCTGCTGATATCTCTGTTGTTATCTATTAGCCTGTCCTTTCTGTTTTTATAAGTTAATGCAATTAAAAAAAATCCCTTTGGTGTTATTTTCAGAGCATATGTGGAGAGAGAAAATGGAGATTACTAAGTTAATTTTGAATGAGCAGCTTGGGAATTCGTGTAAAAAAAATAAATAAATACAAAAAAAAAATTTTGAATGAGCAATGAGTGAATGAATGGTTAATGGTTAACTAATTTGCAATTGACTTTAAAGCAGAAAGGCTGAGTTTTATTTACCATTTTCCTGCTCTCTGTTGTGAGTTTACATCCTAGGGTATCACCCTGTAAGCAATACTTTGTCCCTCAGCCAATGGCTACTTCCCTGAGCCGATCCCGTAGGCTTCTAAATGTGTGGGTTGGTCACAAGAGGCCCAGGCTAGAGACTGTGGTTTGTGTCATGTAACCCACCCCCATGGCAGCAACCCCAACTTCTGCAAAAATCCAGTTAAAGTCAGTTGTTTGGAATGCAAAACATATTTTCCTATAGAAACAATATAATAAAGGAAGATTCTAGCTCCCAGGCCAGCTTTCTTAAGCTCATAGATATGGAATATTCATTATTTATTAATGTAATCATGCCCCAAATTTATTGAACACCAGTTATGTGTGATCATCATATTATCATCATCAGATCTTTTAAATACATTACTTTGCTCAGTGTTTGGCTCTCACTGTTTTTAACTCCCAGATGGTCACCCCTTTCCCAAGCATAACCCTCTTCCTCTGTCCTTCCCCAACTCACCCACCTCACCTTAAGAGAAAGAAGCGAAGCCGGAGTCAAGAGTCAGTGCAAATGTTCATTTGTCAGACGGAAGGTCCCTAGCGATTCTCGCTACATCCAGAGGGTTCCTGTGCCCAGGGAAGGCCCTTCTAGAAAGTAATCATCATGCTTTCTCCAGGGTATTGCAGGGACTTGGGTGAAACTGGGAATAAGCTTTTTATCAGCTATCTTTGAGATTTCTGAGTCTTTAGCACTGACATGAACAAAAAGTCCATTTTTTAAAGGCTTATGGCTGATGACCAATGGTTATTTTTTGCCTTCCCATAAAATTCAAAGGTGATTGGAGCTTGTGGCCAGTGCAACATTTTGTGTGTTTATTTCACTCCTGGCTCACAGAGAGCAGCGCTCTCACTCAGGAAGAGAGGGGACGATTGCTTTGCAGGGGACATTTGAAACTCTCACCAAACTAAGTTCTTTGGCACTTTCTCCAAGGTTATTCTGGGCAGGAGTTATCCTCCAAGATAGAAAACTCATACTGATATGAGTACCATCTGAAACCCTGTACCACCAACTCTGTATCATCAGCTCTGCACCATCAACTATGTACCACGGTCCAAGAAGAGTATTCCCACCCACTCACCTCCCGCTACCCCAGATAAAACTCTGCCAGCTTGGGACAGAAGAATCAGGAGAGGGAGAGGTGGGGATGCTGCCTTGTGGGCCTCCCTCCATCTCCAGTCAGGTTCCAGACTCAGCAAATCAGAGAAACCCGATGAAAAACTGGGTGACCTCAGAAGAGAGGAGACTTGCACCCCCTACCACAAGTAACTTCCCCGAGAAGCCTAAGTGTGATGCATACAGGATGGGCCCAGAACAGACTCATGGCGTGGTGTTCAAAGAGGAGCCAAGACCCCCCATCGCCCACAGGCAGGACCCAGGAGAGTCGAGAGAGGTTGGAGAACCAGGAAATTTGGGGAAAGGAAGATGCCAGAGACCATGGGAGGCCACAACAAGACCTGGATCATTTGCGAGGAAGCCAGGGCGATGAATGTCAGTGATCAGTATTTTGAGAAAGAGACACAAGGGCAGAATGCAAAATTTGACTGAATGGATAATTTGAAATTAATCATTCAGCTGAGCAACTTTATCCCAAGAAGACTAGATTGTTTTTCTTATGACAAATAATAATTATGAAATATAATTGACTATATTTTACACCTATAAGTATGTAGCCTGTAAAATTTGCTCCTGCTTCACTTAACATTTTAAAATTCACACACCTTCATAGATTCTCTGGGGGAAACAAGCAGGTGGAACAACAGAGGCTGAGAGGGAGCATCCGTGTGGAACGGGGTGGGATGCTGAGGGCCCTTTGCAGAAGGCTCTCCTTAAGGTGAAGCGTGAAGGGTGAGAAGGAGCCAGCCACACAGAAAGGTGTAAGTGTGCTCTAGGCAGAGGGGACAGCACAAGCCAAGGTCCTGAGGCAGGAAAGAGGCCGGCTGTTTGAGGAAGCGCAGGAAGTTCAGTGTGACCAGCACGGTGAGCAAGGGAGGGAGCAAGGTGGGTTTGGAGTGATGGAGAAGTAGGCGGGTCCAGCTGGGCCTTCACGTACTTCTGTCGTTAGGAGCCCCAAAGCCACCACAAATGGAAGTCCTTTAATCCATGGCTTCATGCAGAAGCCTCCTTCTTTCCCCACTCTGCTTGTGGTTCTGCCTCACTACGGAGGCCCTTCTCCCCTGTGCCTTTGGAGGCCTCCCTGGTTCCCAGAACAGACCTTCCCCTGGAGAGTTTTCTTCACCTCCTCTTCTTGGTATCTGGCAGGTCAGAGAGGGGACACTATTAGATGGTCAAAGGGCTTAAAAATGGGCCAATTCCTCAGTCTACCTCCCAGGCATTCTCGTGCGGGAGGCCTGGCTGGGCCCTGCAATCTGTACAAATAACAAACTCCTACAAGAGTCTGAGGCAGGTGACCTGGAAGCTGCAACTGGAGAAACTCCTGGAGAAAGGTCAGATTTAGGCAGGAAGAAGACAGAGGGGCAACTTAAAGAATTTTTTACTCTAGAGCAGCGAGATAGTTAATTTTCTGTGTCAACGTGACTGGGCTACACACTGCCCAGATATTTGGTCAAAACATTATTCTGGATGCTATTGGATGAACTTAACATTTTAATCAACAGACTGAGTAAAGCAGATTGCTCTACTACCTTGGGTGGGCCTTATCCAATCAGTTGAAGTCCTTTGTGTTAAAACTTGAACAGAAACATCAGCTCTTCCTGGGTCTCAAGCCTGTTGGCCTTCAGACTGGAACCATACCATCAGCTTTCCTTGGTCTTCAGCTTGTTGACTGTTGATCTGAGAACTTGCCAGTGTCCATGACTGCATGAGTCAATTCCTTATAATAAATATCTCTCTCTTGCTCCCTCTCTCTCCCTCCTATAGGTTCTGTTTCACTAGAGAACCCCAACTAATACAGATAGTAACAGCTGTTTTCTCTTTTCAGAGTGCTCAGAACTTTGTCATAGGGGAAAACTAGGCTGATGGCAAAAGTTGTTAATAAATTTTGTTGTGCGAAATTGAAAATATAACGTGAATGACACTTGAAAAAATAATTACAGCTACTATTTATGAGTACCCTCTGGTAGTGTTTTATCTCCTTCCCCTGGTACTTATGTAACGTCTGCCTTTCTTGTATGTATAATCGCCACGAGGGCAGAGATACTGTTTCGGTCACCCCTGCGTCTGCGAGAGAGCCTGGCACACAGTAGGTGCTTGCTAAATACTTGTTGACTCTGTCAGTGAATTTATTCCTCATCTTCACAACAACGCCACATGCTCAGGACTGCGATTTCCATTTTTAAAAAAAGCAAACCAATGCTCAGCTTGAGCTCTCTGATTACAACACCCCACCCCCACCCCTTCCATCCATGTCCGCCTGCTCCAGGCCCAGCGAAGATGACCTCTACAGAGAGATAACCTGGGCTTCTGGCCAGAGAAGGGGAGGCCAAGGTTAAGACCTCGGTTCCAGCATATGGTTCCGACAGAGACCGTGTCCTCCGGGGCTGTGGCTCGTCAGGCAGCCCCCCTATTTTATGGTCTCGACTTTCAACAGGATCCAGTAAAATCTCCCCTCCCTCGCCCCGCAGGCCTGGGTAGGGGGAGGGCCGATCGGGCCTCCTGCTAGCACCATTTCCCTGTCCTTCGGCCTCCCCTGTCGGCTGCTTTAATGCTGACAGTGCCCTGGGTAATGTTCCCTCCACTAAACTCTCCTCGGTTAAATCCCTGGTCTGTGCACACATTTTGCTACTGGGATCCTGACTGATGAAGAAGACTTAGGTCACAAAACTAAAAGGCGTGGAGGCAGGATTTGAACCCAGGTGTGTCTAGTTCAGAAGTCTGTTTTCATTTTGTTTTACCTCACAAGCTCTACTGCCCTCTCAGAAATGGATTAGGGCTGAGCCTACCCCATGACATCCAGTAATCTCTTGTAGAACAGCCTACGAACCTGGCATTCTTTAGACCTCCCTCTTCCCAGAGAGGAATACTGGTGGTGTGGAAGTAGAGCTTAGCCTTCTGTGGCCCCAGAAGCCTGAATTTGAATGCAAGCTCTGCTAGGAGCTCTGTGACTCTGAGCAAGGGGGCTTCAGTTCTCTGAGCCTCTGTTTCCCCATTTGCAAAAGGAGGGGGCCATGCACAGCAGGAGGGAGTGAGGAGTGAATCGACCTGTGTGTTTATACCACCAGCTCAGTAAAGTAGGTGTCTCCTGCCTCTCTGCAGTCCTGGTCTTGTGGCAGTGCCTGAACACGTCCCTGAAATCACTCAGTCTCTTTTTTAGGTCAAAAAAAAAAAANGACTCTAGAGCAGCGAGATAGTTAATTTTCTGTGTCAACGTGACTGGGCTACACACTGCCCAGATATTTGGTCAAAACATTATTCTGGATGTTATTGGATGAACTTAACATTTTAATCAACAGACTGAGTAAAGCAGATTGCTCTACTACCTTGGGTGGGCCTTATCCAATCAGTTGAAGTCCTTTGTGTTAAAACTTGAACAGAAACATCAGCTCTTCCTGGGTCTCAAGCCTGTTGGCCTTCAGACTGGAACCATACCATCAGCTTTCCTTGGTCTTCAGCTTGTTGACTGTTGATCTGAGAACTTGCCAGTGTCCATGACTGCATGAGTCAATTCCTTATAATAAATATCTCTCTCTTGCTCCCTCTCTCTCCCTCCTATAGGTTCTGTTTCACTAGAGAACCCCAACTAATACAGATAGTAACAGCTGTTTTCTCTTTTCAGAGTGCTCAGAACTTTGTCATAGGGGAAAACTAGGCTGATGGCAAAAGTTGTTAATAAATTTTGTTGTGCGAAATTGAAAATATAACGTGAATGACACTTGAAAAAATAATTACAGCTACTATTTATGAGTACCCTCTGGTAGTGTTTTATCTCCTTCCCCTGGTACTTATGTAACGTCTGCCTTTCTTGTATGTATAATCGCCACGAGGGCAGAGATACTGTTTCGGTCACCCCTGCGTCTGCGAGAGAGCCTGGCACACAGTAGGTGCTTGCTAAATACTTGTTGACTCTGTCAGTGAATTTATTCCTCATCTTCACAACAACGCCACATGCTCAGGACTGCGATTTCCATTTTTAAAAAAAGCAAACCAATGCTCAGCTTGAGCTCTCTGATTACAACACCCCACCCCCACCCCTTCCATCCATGTCCGCCTGCTCCAGGCCCAGCGAAGATGACCTCTACAGAGAGATAACCTGGGCTTCTGGCCAGAGAAGGGGAGGCCAAGGTTAAGACCTCGGTTCCAGCATATGGTTCCGACAGAGACCGTGTCCTCCGGGGCTGTGGCTCGTCAGGCAGCCCCCCTATTTTATGGTCTCGACTTTCAACAGGATCCAGTAAAATCTCCCCTCCCTCGCCCCGCAGGCCTGGGTAGGGGGAGGGCCGATCGGGCCTCCTGCTAGCACCATTTCCCTGTCCTTCGGCCTCCCCTGTCGGCTGCTTTAATGCTGACAGTGCCCTGGGTAATGTTCCCTCCACTAAACTCTCCTCGGTTAAATCCCTGGTCTGTGCACACATTTTGCTACTGGGATCCTGACTGATGAAGAAGACTTAGGTCACAAAACTAAAAGGCGTGGAGGCAGGATTTGAACCCAGGTGTGTCTAGTTCAGAAGTCTGTTTTCATTTTGTTTTACCTCACAAGCTCTACTGCCCTCTCAGAAATGGATTAGGGCTGAGCCTACCCCATGACATCCAGTAATCTCTTGTAGAACAGCCTACGAACCTGGCATTCTTTAGACCTCCCTCTTCCCAGAGAGGAATACTGGTGGTGTGGAAGTAGAGCTTAGCCTTCTGTGGCCCCAGAAGCCTGAATTTGAATGCAAGCTCTGCTAGGAGCTCTGTGACTCTGAGCAAGGGGGCTTCAGTTCTCTGAGCCTCTGTTTCCCCATTTGCAAAAGGAGGGGGCCATGCACAGCAGGAGGGAGTGAGGAGTGAATCGACCTGTGTGTTTATACCACCAGCTCAGTAAAGTAGGTGTCTCCTGCCTCTCTGCAGTCCTGGTCTTGTGGCAGTGCCTGAACACGTCCCTGAAATCACTCAGTCTCTTTTTTAGGTCAAAAAAAAAAAATGCTGTTCAATCTCTGTGCAGGGAAGCTGTCAGGGGTTTTGACTGCCAACAAAATACGGGCCTGTTTCAGAAGGAGGAGTCCAGAGACTCCGGCTCAGGAGACAGATCTCTTCTCCCAAGCTTTCTTTCAGGCATTTAGTTTAGACTCTCTTGTGACATGGCCTAAGGTGAATCTCATGACCAGTGTGTCTCTTCTCCAGCGCTAATGACAGTGACTAAAATAGGGTGTTATGGGGCCAGCCCACACAGCCCTCCCCCTGGAGAAGTTCTAGAGGCCGCATTGCTTTACAAGGGTGCAGTGGGTTTGAGACCCATTGGTTGGTGATCCTGTTCTCTTTATAAGCCTCACAATGTGTAATTGAAAACACATTCATGCAAGCTTACTAGTATCGAGCTTGAGGCAGAGGCTGGCCAACTTCTTTCCAGTGCAAAGTGAGGCTTAAAAAAAGTGAGATGAGGTGAGGTGGGTAAGAGCTACCAGGTTAAAGTACAGGATGCCCAGGTAAACCTGAATTTCAGATAAACAGCAAAAAGTTTTTAGTATAAGTAGATCTGATATGCTATGGCAACCCACTCCAGTATTCTTGCCTAGATAATCCCCATGGACACAGGAGCCTGGCGGGCTGCAGTCCATGGGGTTGCAAAGAGTCGGATATGACTAAGCAACTCAGCACGCACGCCTGCGCTATGTGGGATACACTAAAAAGTCTTCGTTTGTATCTCAAATTCCCATTTACATGGGCGTTGTGTATTTTTTTTCACTAAATCAGGAAGCCCTATGGGGTGGGGAAGAGAGATGTTTCACTGGCCTAAGAGAACACTATTTTCTGGCTCCTCATACACATTCTAGAAGCTCTCTTTTATTAAAAAAATCACTGTGCTTTTTATAACTTGCTCCATTGAAAGATGACTCTATATAACATTTTATTAGCTGAGTAACTCAAATTCCCACTTGAGTATCTCAAAATTCCATAGAATTTTCCGGGCAAGAATACTGGAGTGGGTTGCCATTTCCTTCTCCAGGGGATCTTCCCGACCCAGGGATGGAACCCCCATCTCTGCTGTCTTCTGCATTAGCAGGCAGATTCTTTACCACTGAGCCATTTAGGAAGCCCATATAAGCAGAGAATCACAGTGAGGAAGACTTTTGTGACTTGAACAGGAAAGCAGGCCTTATTTTGTTTATGTTGGTTATTTCCCTTAAATCATTAACAATTATATCATGAAGTTTAATATTTATAGCAGGGCAAACATCTATGGAATCACAAGTACTTTTTGCCTTTTAAATTCAATGAAGCATGCTTCCATTGGTAAAAACAACAGCGATAACAAAAAAGAAAAGTCCACCACACCCAGAAGAGATGCCTTGGGCCATATACACTTTTCTCAAACTGAAACTGAAGTTGCTCAGTCCTGTCCTTCTCTTTGTGATCCCATGGACTATAGCCTACCAGACTCCTCAGTCCATGGAATTTTCCAGGCAAGAGTACTGGAGTGGGTTGCCATTTCCCTCTCCAGGGTATCTTCCCAACCCAGGGATCGAACCCAGGTCTCCTTCACTGCAGGCAGACGCTTTACCGTCTGAGCCAGCAGGGAAGCACTTTTCTCAGGACACTGCTAGACCTTTTGTAGATGTCAGCTCAGAACTGAATTGTGTAGTCATTGTCCATCTGCATTCTTAGTTTTCTTGTTTTCCACCTTGAGGGAACATTGGGGAACAAGTTAGGAAGGTGGCTGGATTCTCCACCACCATCAGCAGGTCAGCTCCCCAGAAACCCAGGACCAAGCATCACCCTCAGAGGGCATTTCCTGTCGGGGCATCACTGAGTCACCGAGGCATGTGATAATGTTGCATGTCATCATGCAAAAATTAAATTATGTTCAGGTCAAAAGTTTTGTCTTCCTGTTTCCATGAAGAGCACCATGACACTTCTGAAAATAGTATTAATGTCCTAAGGATTCTAGACAAATGTCACAGTTTTCTCAGAATGTTGGAAGACTGCAACTGTGGGATAATTACTGGCTTTTAATGTGCCTGTCCTTAGTAGTGAAAATAAAGTACAATGATCATATTTACATACTAAACTGAATACTGGGGAACTACACAGTAGGGCAAAAAAGAGGATCCTCCCCCCAATAGTTCAAACTCTGTGAAGAGGAGTGATACAGGTAAGTAATTATGTCATTGGGATAGCCTGGGTTACGTAGGTAACAAACAGTTCTAAACATCTTGGTGCCTTAAAAACAATTAATTTGTTTCTTGTTCACACTACATATCCATCAGCTGCAGATCTGCTCTATTATTCTCACTCTGAAATCCAGGCTGACAAAGCTGGACACCATCTGCACAGAGTGCTGCCGTCCAACCATGGATGTTCATTTTAATAAAAGAGGAATTCTGGCCTTAGGATGATTAACTGATTTAGCTAGGCAAGGAGCAGAGGCATCCTGAAACCAAGGTCTTTAAACTCTTGCACCAGGGTCCCTTCTCTTCTACAGATGCCAGTTATCCTTTGTATTAGATTGACCATGCTCCAGGGGGACCGGGAGTAACAAAGTCCCAGGTTCAACTCCAAAATTTTAGTCATGTTTACAGTATACTGGGGCTTCCCCAGTGGTGAAGGGGTAAAGAATCTGTCCGTAATGCAGGAGCCACAGGCATACGTGGGTTCGATCCCTGGGTTGGGAAGTTCCCCTGGAGAAGGACATGACAATCCACTCGAGTATTCTTGCCAGGAGAATCCCATGGACAGGGGAGCTACGTGCATAGGTTCGCAAAGAACGGGACACAACTGAAGTGCGTTAGCATGCACACATGCACGACATGTTAGTATATCATTCATTCATTCAGCTGACTATATGTTGGCATTATCTCATGCACTGGGTATACAGTGGTGATGAAAATATACACAGTCCCTCTCCTTATGGAGCTTATGATTTTATGATGGGAAATACATGGAGTCCCTGATGCTGGGAAAGATTGAGGGCAGAAGGAGAAGAGGGTGTCCGAGGATGAGATGACTGGATGGCATCACTGATGCGATGGCCATGAACTTGGGCAAACACCCAGAGATGGTGAGGGACAGGGAGGCCTGGCGTACAGGAGGTTGCAAAGAGTTGGGCACAACTGGCAACTGAACAACAGTACATGGAATTCAGTTTCCCAAACTTGGGAAGAGAGGCTGAGGTTGCAGGGAGCTGCCTGGGCTCTAACTCCTAGAAGCTGCAGCCCTAGGAGTGTAGGAGGATGCAGACATGGCCTGGTGCTTGGGAATGAGTCAGTGATTGGATCTGCGGTGTCTTTGTCATTGCCATATAGCAGTGACCCTGAAATGCCGTCAGAAACTCTGGTTTGAAGTCGAGAAGTGGAGGACCGAGTGGGAGAACTGATAGTGAAAGAAAACGGAGAGATGAGTGAAGAAGAGAGAGAAGAAAATGGAAACAAATCAAATATGACTTCCACCTGAAATGAGCCTGCACATTCAATCCAAAATACATGGAGAAATTTACTGCTCAGAAAGAGTCTTTATGAAGTCGATAATCAGGACAAGATTTTATTCCACATTGAAACTAACTTTATAAATCAGCCTAACAAAGACTTTAGAATAAGTACATCTAAGGTATCTAAAGAGAGGGATAAAAAAATATTAGGAAATGATAAAACAAACTTAATAAAAACAAAACCAGATTTATTATTATTTTTAAAGACTCAACTAGAAATCTCAGAAATGAATAATGCAATCACTGAAATTTAAGATGCCCTGGATGAGAAAATTTATGGTCTGAGTAAAGGTGAAGAGCGCAGTAGTAAGGTGGAGAGGGTGCCAGGAACACAGCCGGAGTCCAGGCAGAGAAAGAGAAAGTATTCAGAGGTGCGGAGGGCTGACTCAGAGACACGCACTGACCATTATCTAAGGGGAATTCTGAAGGAAGAGCAAGGAGAGGACACTCAAGCAGTATTAAAAGAGATCATTCTGAGACATTTTCAGACTCGAAGATTTCAAATCAAAATTACATTTGAGTACCAAGCATGGAAATAAGAATAAATTCATACCTAAACACATGGTAGCAAAATTTCAGAACATTAAGGAAAAAGATAATCTGAAGTTAATAGAGATAAAAGATGAATTACCTGTTTGATGGCAGCCTTCTCATGACAACAATAGATACTAGAAGACAAGGAATATGTTCCAAGTGAAGAGAGAAAGTAGTTGTCAATCCAGAATTCAATATCCTGAGAAAGACATTTCAGACATGCCAAGATCAAGGGTTTACCAATTACTGATCATCACTAAAAGAACTACTAAACTAAACTTTAGTAAATATAGCCAGCTATTGACTGAAAAAAAAAAAAAAAACCAACTTTTTTTTTAATATTTAAAAAGAGTGAAATTACAACTCTGAAACAAAAATAACAAGATAGGAAGCAGGATTCACCAGTTTACTAAAAAGTGCTGGGATATGAATGGAAATCGAGAAAGATGGTACAGATGAGCCTGTTTGCTGGGCAGGAAAAGAGACACAGACTCAGAGAAGGGACATGTGGACACAGAGAGGGAACAGGAGGGTGAGGCAAACTGGGAGAATAGGATTGACATATATACACTACCATCTGCAAAACAGTGGCAAGTTGCAGTACAGCACAGGAGCTCCGCTCGTCCCACCTAAAGGGGTGGGATGGTGTGGGGATGGGTTCAAAGGGAGAGGCTGTGTGTATACACACAGCTGATTCATGTTGCTGTGCAGCAGAAACTAATACACTATTGTAAAGCAATTGTCCTCCAATAAAAAAAATAAAGAAGAAAAAAAAAGTGCTGGGGCCTTTGTTGTAATCAAAAGAACAATAGATACATAATACCTTAAAAATATATTCAGTAAATAAAGTGATCAACTTAAGAAAACAGGAACAGCAGAAAAATCTAAACAGAAATATGAAAATCATAAATACAAGAGGAAAAATTAAATAAATATTATTTAGGGAGAATGAATAAAACCCAAAGTTGATTTCTTGAAACAACTTACAGAAATAGACAAACCTTGAGCAAAACTGAAAAATGGGGGGAAAAAAAAATCAAACCCCACAAACAGAAAATTGGAATAAAAAGAGTTAGAAATAGATTCAATGGAGATAGGGAAATATGTAAAAAAATGCTATTAAAAACTTAATGTCAATAAATATGGAAATGTGGAAGAAATGGGTAATTTTTAAGAAAGAACAAATAAATTTTGGTAATTTATTCAGAAGAAATCAGAATAAAGCCTCAGCTAATAAAAAAAATTGTTAATCAAAAGGTCTCCATCTTTCAAAGAAACAAGGCCCAAATAGTTTTACTAGATCTTCAAAAATATAAACACTGTTTAGAAACAAACAAACAAAAAAAAACCTCATGTCAGAGAATGAAGGAGAAAAAAGGAAGAGCATTATTTAACTTATTTTTTGAGATACTAAAGTCAGACAAATAAAGTACAAGTAAAGAAAAATTTATTTACTCTCGCTTTTCATGTAGATATAAAATCTTAAGGAAAACATCATGACCAAATAGGACTTAGTCTGAAATTGAAAGTATAATTTGAAGTTACAAACCCTACTAAAGGTTAAAAGAGACAAAAAGCCTTTTCTTTTATTCTTTATATTTTAGTGTCATTTTGATAAATGCAGAAAAGACATTTCATGGAATGCAGAATTCATTTGTGGTTAAAGAAAAATGTTTGCAAATAGGTATAGAAGTTAACTTTCTTTACCTGAGAAAGGCTATATATGAAAATTTTACAAATATTATACCAACTGGTTATGTTTTAGAGGCATGTCCACTAAGTCAGGAATAACATAAGGATACCAGTTATAAGCCTGTATAAGGGTTTTGACTGGTCTTCTTTGCAATAGCAAAGAAAGGAGGGAGACAGAGACCAAAAGAGAAAGAAAATTGTTCTTGTTTGTAGAAAATGTAATTGTCTAAATAAAGAATTCAAGAAGATTCACAGAGAAATTCTTAGAGTTAAAAGGTGTTCAGTGAGGATGCTAGATAAAAAGATCACACAAAATTAATATCATTCTTAGCAGTAGTCACTAATTAGAAAATATAATAGGAAAAAAAGAATTCTATCCACCATGTAGAAATTATGTGACACTTAGTATTAAATTTATTAAAACAAGTACAAGACTTCTGTGAAAAAAATTATAAAAGCATTATTGAACACTATAAAGACCTAAATAAATTTAGAGAAATGCCATGTTCATTGTTTAGAGTATTCAGTAACATAAAAATGTCAATTTTCTCCATATAGATTTATGGGCTTACAGCAATTTTAATTTTAAAAATACTCAAAATGTGTGTGTATTTGTGTATGAGTCTTAATAATTCTGAAATTCTTGTGAAAGGGACAAGAAGAGTCAAGACAACTTTGAAGAAGAAGGTAGATTTGTCTTATTAGATATTTTGATATTTTAAAACATCATGATGGTATTGACTCAGGGGACAGATAAATAGATGAATGGAACAGAACAAAATCCCAGGAATGACCTATACACATGAGGAAACCCTCTGTACATCACAAAACAATGGGGGGAAACAGAGGGACTGAGAAAACTGGTTACCCATGTGGGAGAAAGGAGAAAACAGACTCCTACTCACTCAGCCATAAAGACTAAAGACCTAAATGTGAAAGCAAGCTTGCAACTTTGAGAAGAAAATATAGGAAAATACATTTATTATCACCAAGAAGGGAAAGATTTCTTATATAATATACAAACATACAAGCAACCAAATAGAGGGATATATCTGATTACATTAAATCAAAAGATTATGCCCAAGAAAAAAAGACAGATAAACACAATAGAAAGAAATTATAAAATAGGAGAAGGTATTTGTAATGCATACAACCATAAATCAGAGGTAGTCTAAGAAGCAGTAATTACACAAGCTGAATTCTTTGATCACAGGGCAATGACACTATTAATAAATAGAAATTTAAACAAAATAACAATTAAAGTATAAGATCATGGCAGTTAGAAGATAACTAAAGTAAGAACACACCATATCAAAATTTATGAAATGCTATTAAAATATCCTGAAAGATGAAATCACGGTCTTAAATTTTCCTTGTCTTTAAGGAAAGGTAAAATGAAAGCTTTCAGTCCAAGGATTTAATAACAAAAATAAAATCCCTCAAGAGAAGTCAAGAGAAAGAAAAAAAATAAAGGCAACAGTAAGATTAAATGAGTTAGAATACAGGAAAATTTATAAAATTAATTTGAGGGCTTATTTAAAAACAATAAGACAGACAAACTTTAGAGAAAGAAAAGAAAGGAAAAACTTGAAATAATAAAATGGAAATATAAAGAAGGGATTCAACGTCAGATGAGGATATAGTTTAAACATAAAATAACACTTAGCAAAATTGTAAGTTATGAATTTTAACTTAGATGAAATCATCTTCTGTAAATACACATATTGCAAAAATTGGAAATATTAAGCCTAAATACATTAACCACATTGAAGAAACTAAGGGAAGAAAAGACGGGGAGAATTCCCTCCTGGGAAAAAATGTCTAGGCCTAGAAAATTATATAGGGAAAATCTTTCAGATCTTTAGAATTAGGTAATTACTATGCTTCAATAATTATTTAAAAACACTGAAAGACTTGGAACGTGTATCTAATTTACTTCACAAAGATAACCCTGATGTCAAAACCTAAAAAAAAACAGCTCAAAAAAAGAAAATAATGAATCTATCTAAATTATGAGCATAGAGAACAAATTCAAACACATGTAACAGTATCAAGAGAATAACCCCAAAAGGATTTAACCTAGAGTGAAAAGGTTTTCTATCTTAATATTTGAAAAATCTAACAGTATAATATATCGCATCCACCAGTTTAAAAAGAAAATCCAAATGAGATTCTCAACAGATGCAGAAAAGTCAACTAGTCCTTATTTTTAAATGACCAGAAATTTAAGAACTCCTTAACAATAACAAAATATTTCAAAACCACCTGTGAGAATGAAATACTAAGGTAATAGTATTAAAATCAGGAACAAAGCAGGGATACAGTTCATTGCCAATTTTATTTGATTTTTAACCGGAAGGAAGTTCTCACCAATTAAACAGTATACATCCTAGCAGAAAACTGCTAAATGTACAGAAGAGACACAAAAGCCAGTAGATTTTCTACATAGAAATACTACCCAGTTAGAAGGTATAACTTTAAAAACTCAAACTACAGCAGTAAAAATGAGCAATGATGACATTGAAAACCTCTATTAAATTCCTTGGGATAGTTTTAACGAGAAAGTAAAGGATCTATATAATAAAAACTACAAAATGTTACTGACAAATACAGAAGAGAATTTGGATATTGTTCCACGGCAACAAGGTCAGTATTTTTCAAATTAGTTTGTATCTCAATATACTTTCAATACAAATTTCACAAGATTCTTTTCAGAGTTTGATATTATCATGGTAATGTTTACTGAAAGAATAACTAGGTACAAATAGCAAATAAAATGTTGAACATGGCAAGGAATGATGAGAAAGTGGTCCTGCCAAGTATTAAACAATTTTAGAAAGCAGATGTAAATAAAATGGTGTGGAACTGACAAAAGAACAAATATATAAATGTACAAATCAGTTGCACAGAACAGATATTCTGAAACTATATTAACCACAAGAGCTTAATCTACAATAAACACGGCATTGCAAGTCAGTAGGGAAAAATTATTATTTAATAAACTATGCTGGGTTAACTATTAAGAAAATATAAATTTAGAGATTCAAATGGCTTAGTGGTTAAGAATCCACCTGCAAAGCAGGAGACATGGCAGAAGCCATGGGTTTGATCCCTGGATCAGGAAGATCCCCTGGAGAAGGTAACAGCAACCCACTCCTGTATTCTTGCCTGGGAAATCCCATGGACAGGGGAGTCTGGTGGGCTACTGTCCGTGGAGCTTCAAAGGGTAGGGCACAACTTAGCAACTGAGCATATAATAAAAATAACATTAGATGGATAAATAGTTGTAAATATATAAATACAAAACCATTAAAACTAAAAAGACTAGAAATACATGTTTAAAAGTTTAGTAAAAAATAAATAAAATGAAAGTTTAGTAGTTTAAGTCATCCAGGGAATGTAAATTAAAACTATAATAAGCCACCACTGCACACCCAACAGAAAATGGCTAAAATGAAAAAGACTGACAACATCAAAAGTTGACAAGAATACGGAGCAACTGAAACTCTGATGCATTGTTGGTGGGAGTATAAAATGATACAACTACTTTGGAAAAAAGTCTGGCAGTTTCTTATAAAACTAAGTCTATATATATATGTCCCCTGACTCAGCAATTCCACCCCTAGGTATTTCCCCCAAAGAAATGAAAGCATGTATTCACACCGTGTGCTGTGTTTAGTCACTCAATTGTGTCCGACTCTTTGTGACCCCATTGATTGTAATCCACCAGGCTCCTCTGTCCATGGAATTCTCCAGGCAAGATACTAGAGTGGGTTGCCATGCCCTCCTCCAGGGGATCTTCCCAACCCAGGAATTGAACCCGTGTCTCCCGCATCACAGGTTTTACCGTCTGAGCTACCAGGGAAGCCCACATTCACACTGCTGCTGCTGCTGCTGCTAAGTCGCTTTAGTCGCGTCCGACTCTGTGCAACCCCAGAGACAGCAGCCCACCAGGCTCCCCCATCCCTGGGATTCTCCAGGCAAGAACACTGGAGTGGGTTGCCATTTCCTTCTCCAATGCATGAAAGTGAAAAGTGAATGTGAAGTCGCTCAGTCGTGTCCAACTCCTAGAGACCCCATGGACTGCAGCCCATCAGGCTCCTCCATCCATGGGATTTCCAGGCAAGAGTACTGGAGTGGGGTGCCATTGCCTTCTCCGCAGATTCACATTATGACTCAGCAATTGCATCCCCAAAGGAAAGGAAAGCATATGCCCATAAAAGTGCATGTACAAGAATGTTCATAATGGCCCCCAAACTGGAAATAGTTCAGATGTCCATCAGTAGAGGACGGACATGCAACTGTAATATAGACACATAATGAAATATTACTTTTGACAACCAAAAGAAACTCTTGGAACACACCAACACAGATGAATTTTTAAAATATCATGTTGAGTGAAACAGACTTTACACAAGAGTTCATGCTGTATGATTCCATTTATATAAAGTTCTAAACCAGGCAAAACTAACTGACAGAGAAGAAACTAAAGGCTGCGGTTGCCTTTGGTGTAAAGTGAGAGTAAGGATCTATGAGGGAGGGACACTGGGGAACTTTCTGGGATGATATTGATTTCTTTCTATACATATTTTAATAGTTTTATTTGGATAAAATTCACATGCCATACAATTCACTCATTTAAAGTGTACAATCCACTGATTAATATATTATGTGAATATATTAATGATTAACATCTATTCTTCAATATGTGCAACCACCAGCTTAAAGAGAAATCATACCCTTTGAATTTTTAAATCTTTGTAGATTTATGCATTTTCATTTATCAAAATTCAATGAATAATCGACTTGAAATTTGAGAATTTCACTGTAAATATGTATGTAAAGTTTACCTTTAAAGCTTTTTTATTAGAGGGAAATATGAAATAAATTTCAAAGTTCTATATGGAAGGAGTCATTCTTCAGAAAAGAAAATATTGATAGATCTGAGCCACTAGGGAAGCCCTAATTACTTTAAACCCCAAAATCTTTGTGTATCAAAAACATATAAATATAACCAACACTAAATGCAAATATCAAGCCCGAGATTAATTATGTTTTAAAAAAATATTAGAAAAGGAGAGTTTTGTCTATATATTTGCTATATGTGTAAAACATTCTAAATCATTGGAAATATTAAGCTACCAACAGATATGAGGGCAAAGACTCCGAACACAAAGTTCATCAATTGTAAATAAAACAAACATGAAGGAAATTTCTTCTTGTTTACAGAAATTTTCTCTTGTTTGCAGAAATTTTAAATTATATCAGGAGTAATATACACATTGAAGGCCCTAGGAGTTGTATGCCTTTTGATTTATTTTCCTTTGAGAAATATGTTTATTCTCCTTTGAGAAGAGATATTTAATGAGAACAAGAACGGTTATGCAGAAGGATTTAGCTACAAAAATGTTTATTGCAGCATCATTTGTAACACTGACAAATCTGGTGTTAACACAAATGTTTAATACAGAGTATTAATGAAATAAGTTACAGTACAAGATATTAATATAACTTAGCACTCCTCCACAACCATGTGAAATGATGTCATAAAATAATTAACAGTGTGGAAATATGTTTACACCTTGAGTTAGAAAAAAAGGAAAAAAGGCCAAAAATTCCTTGATCCTGTTAGGCTAACCCATTCCCTTGTATCCATGCTGTGGACACATGGGCATTTGGCTCCTATCAACTTTCCTGTTCCCCATTTCCCTTTGGAAGCTGTTCTGGGAAGAACAAATAGGCTAGCCTCAAAATTGGGGCGGGGGTGGGTGGGGGAAGACATGTAAAAAAATAAAAAGAGAAAGTGTAAAAAACTGTTTCGGTTAACCTTTTCTTTTTTTTAATTTTTAAATTGGGAAAAAGTATATGGGCATATGATCAGAAATTGAAACAGTCAAAAAATGCATGATGAAAATAATCCGTCCAGACCCAGGAGACTTAATTAGCTTTTCTTATCTTCTTCTAGATATATTTTTTTAGGAAGACATCTACTAAAAGGAACAAACAAAGCATAAGAAAGAGAAAAGGAAGGGAGGGAAGGAAAGAAGGGGAAAAGATATAAAGGGAGAACATGGGGGAAAATTAGAATGAGTTTAGTCTATGAGGGGTCTAAACAGCTCAAGTTTATTTTAGAATATATGTTAAACATTTGGACCTCAAATATTCAGCAACTTGCTACTACCTTAACAACACTACTACATGAACATTTGGAGAAGGAAATGGCAACCCACTCCAGTACTCTTGCCTGGAGAATCCCATGGACAAAGGAGCCTGGTGGGCTACAGTCCATGGGGTCACAAAGAGTCGGACACGACTGAGCGACTAACACACACATGAACATTAAATCATTGACAAATATTTATAAAATATATCAAGATCAAAAGTGAAGAGTCTTTTTACTTAAGAAGCCTTAATTAGGGTTCCCAGCCTGGCAAGCATTAGTGTACCAAACAATGGAGTAGGAGGTGTGAAATCAAGACTGTCCTGGACGTGTGGCTCTGACTGAAACACCAGTGGGGGTTCAGAACCTTAGAAGCACCGGGCAACCCGGGTTTACTCTGTTGGAGAGCATGCCTAGGGCAGCAAGCACCAAATGACAGCCACCGGGAGCCCACAGGCTTTCTTTCCTGGCATCATCTTCAGATGTTCGGGATAGGACCATATGTCCTGACCCTCTTTTACAACCATTTTTGGATTGATTTGTCATGAATAAACTGGTTTATATTTACTGCTTGAAGTAAGCGTAAGAATATTATTTCCATGGGTGGGGAGAGGAGAAATCAGTTAATGCAGATAGTCCACAAAAAACACAGCTGGGCCTCTCAGTTGAGGGCAGGTTGGGGTTCTTAGTGTGAGTTCTTTGCTGGGGCCACTCCCTTTTTTTCCATGATGCAAATATAGAATATTCAAAGGTAGGGTGGTCAAGGGATGAGATTTGATAGAACTGATTTTTACTGCTTCATCACAGACATTCCAAAGTGAACAGGAGCATTTCTGTGTATGATTAAGAAGCTTGCTAGCTTAAAGATAATTAACAATTTATTTGCAAACAATTTATTTATATGTGAGCTTATAATTAAAGACGTGTTCTTTTTTACATTAAAAACAACAACTTTTATTGACTGCTCACCATGTGAATGACAATTGGTTAGAAACCCTTAGACAGGTTAAAGGATGAGACAAAATGTTTTGGAGAGAAAGCAACATAGGAGCCAGAACAGAAGGAAATCATTTATTGAGGGACGGCGGCAAGGGGGAGAAGAAAGGGACAAGGCCAAGAAGCCGGAGCAGGAATGGAAAGACCAGGAGAAGCGCTATCCTTGAGGCCCTAATAGAATCTGGAAATCTATTCTTGCCTGTATGAACAGGAAAGTGAATGTTTTTTCCCATTGGGGGGCGGAGGGGGGAAATAGCAGAATTAATCTTTCCTAAAAATTTCTTCTTATATACCTTCAAGCATGTATCTGAGTGGAACTTGTGTTTTCCAAGAGTTTATCCAGTCCCACTACGTAGCTTTCACCTGCCATCACAATGCCTCAGACTAAGTTGGCCCCATTGTTCTTACACCTGCAGTGATGACCTCAGTTCAAGATTCAGCAAACGAAATTAAACCTAACAGTTCTCCTGATGCACCTCTAACACAGAAACAAAATGACTGCCGTGTTTTGGAGAGCCTTTTCCAAAAGAGTTTCTGAGTGCAGTGTTGCACTTCCATCTGATTTGAGTGGGTAGCCCAGGGGACGTTAGCGGTTACTTTGCCTTAGTAGTGCTGGTGCCTCAGTAGACGAGTCTATTTGCTGAGCTCCCCAGCCCTGGGCAAAAGGAACTAAAGGCAGGAAGATCAAGGCAAGAAGACCAAATAAACAGAAGAGCAGAGCTCTGAAGTTGAAAGCTCTTATTCATTAATTCTGCAAATACTTACTGAGCACTTACTATGGGCAAGTTCCAGGTGAGACATGGGGTGGGGCGGTACAGTAGACAGACGCTGATCCCGCCCTCCCAGAGCTCATGGTTCATCCTCTCCGACAGGCAGAACAAGTGTTATTAACTTTCCCATTATGAGACCAGGAAACTGAGGCAGAGGACAGACATAGCTCTGGATCACAACTGGAGCTCAGCTTTTTTCTCTAGAGGCCTAAACAGTTGGCTAACAGAACTCAACAGGCTGTCAAACTTTTCTCTTACTAATTACACAAAACTGCTTTAAGAAAGTATTCATTTCACCATGGGCTTCTGCTCTGCATCTTTAATATTCAGGAAATGATTTGTGCCCCTATTCCTTTCTTAGAAGAACTAGCCTATTTTTCACACCATTTTAGAATTGTTATTATTATTAATGCTGGTAATAAATCAGCTTTAATAAATAATTTGCTGAAATCTTTAAATCCATCTTTCCCTAGAGTCGGTCATATTAAAACTAAGACTGTGAGAAAGCTTAACAAATTTTTTTAATACAAAATGATCAGGCATCCAGGTATTCGGCTAAAAAATGTGCCATCTGGACCCCTTTTCCTGGAACTCTGCATTCACCTGTCTTTCAAGAAATCTGAATCCTTTCCAAGGAAAAGGAACCCAGAAAGAAAGGTTCTCTTTCCTGAGAGCATTTTCCTTATTCCTTTACTTCTTTCAGCTGTTAGCAGCAGCTGGTGCCCCCAGTGTGCTGAACTGCTGCCTTGTAAACATTCTAATACCGCGCATTACTCATAGTTTGAAAATCACTTTGACTCCTGAAACATAATTATGTTAATGTCAGATGAGTCAGCAGGGGGACCACACGCTGCTCCTATGGCAGTCACGCCTCCCGCCAGCCTCTCAGCTCCTGAGGCTTGGCGGGGCGGCGGGGGGCGGAGGG
>SJYX01020678.1:145089-175660 GCA_006410675.1 Oreotragus oreotragus
CAGAATTTAAAAAGAGAGAAACCCCCATTCGGGGAGGAGAGAAGAGAAATGAATGCTTATGGCTCAAAGAACGGCTTCAAAGAGTGGCTGATTTCATTTTAGCTGCAACATGAAAGGGAGAGTCAGAATAAAATCGCTAACCCTAGGTTAATCCGTTTACGTGAAGAATAAACAAGAATTTGGCGAGTTTCCTCTAGAAAGCTGTGATTTTCCCGCCGGGATGGGTTGAGACAGGTCACTCGTGAATACACAATCGTGATGGTATTTCCCGGGCCCCCCTGGGACCTGTTTTCACACCCGTAGGAAGTGATGCCGGGCAGCCCAGGAGGAGCACGGAGGACCACCATCCCAGGCCAGCCAGAGGAAACCGGCGGGGGCTCATTCGCACGGGGACCCCGGACGGTGCCCGGCTCCCCTGGGCCTTTCAGTTTTGGCGCTGTGCCCACTGGGCAAGCGCGACCCCCCTCGGCCTAGAGTTTGCAGCCACTCTCTTGGGCTGTGCTCAGCATCACTTACAAGCTCTGGATTGCTTCCCGTCCCTTCATTCTATGCTGGGAAATGAAGAGGAACCGAGTAGCACCGGGTTGGAGGTTTTCGGGGTCTCGGTAACCACACTGCTACCGCCCCCTGCTCTAGACCTAGTCGCAGACCAGCCCCCCAGCAACCCCAGCGTCCCTGCTCAGCCTGCCTTCCCCCTCCAAACTCAGGAAATCATTTAAATACATGGTTATGTTACCTCCCTCCCGAGAAGGCTTCCAGGTTCCTTATCTCACCCGTGTCTCATGATAATGCCTATTTTATAAGTGGGGAAACAGAGGTCAGGGAAGGGGTATCCTTGTGCAAGGTCACACAGTGAGGGACAGAGTCACACACTCAGACCATGGGGCCCTTCCTGCTCTGCCAACGGAGAGCCCGGAGTCCATACCTAGAGGACTGGACAATGCCAGCTGGGGTTAAAGGACCCCAAGAGTATATATATTTTTACAGCCAAGTAAGATTCTTAGTTGGCTGTAATCTACAGCGAGGCAAGGTCACAGGCTCAGAAAGTGACAGGAGGACCTGCCAGACAGGGTCTCCTGACCCCTGACCCAAGGTTTTCCCTCTGGCCTCATTATTTCCTCACTCTGGACTTACCCCAGGTTAGATCTGGGAAGAGTCTGTTTTCCATAGTTAATCTAGGCATCTACACTGCTGATTAAAAAAAAAAAAAAAGCATTCTATTCCCAAAGCACAAGGCCCCACAGGAGGCAGAGATGTCAAGGAGGAAAATTCACTGGAAGGAAAGGGTTAACCGCATCCAGTGGCTTCCCAAGACAGTATGACTGATCAATACCCCAGATTAACTACAGCAATGATCGGTGGTACCCTCAAACCATGGCTCATTTCAAAGGCATTTCAACATTGCCTTCACTTGACCCCACTGTAGTTATGTAACCTATGACGGGTAAAATGTCCAATCCAACCCAGAGATTCTTCAGCACCCTCACTCTAGGCCTTCTGATCACCTACCCCTGGACCACTCTTTTGGTGACGTAGAGGTATCACGGGGCTGGTATCACTCCTCTCCAGGGTGAGGCTGACCTTGGTCATGCTGGGTATGTCCCCCTAGCTAGAGGTTTCCTGACCAAACGCCTTTCTGCCATGGCATTTCCCCCACTTGGCCCCAAAGACAAAGAAAAGTCAAGACTCACATTTTGAGGTGGGTGGCGAAAATCCTTAGGGAGCTGCGGAACACCCTGTTTAGAGGAGGATTTCTCCTCAGCATGTCTCCCCTTCTGGTGCCATCTAATTTATCCTTGAGGCATGGTCGGTAGAGAAGAGCTGACTCCGCCCCCTGCCCCCCAAAGCAACCAACAGCTGTTACTATATTGAGTGGCAATATGATGTCATATCATAGGTGACTAACTCATCGAGCCTTCTCTACGAGCCATCAGCTAAATATGACAGACTTCCATCATCTTGACCTTTTCACAGGAGAAAGCTGAGTGAGGGGCTTGAGGCTGCCTCTCGGGGCTCAGGTCCATGCCTGGCACTCTGTGGTCAGCATCTGTGACCGAGCATGTGAGCACACACATGTCCAGTCCCATACACAGGTGCCCTTCCTGGGAGAAGGTCACTTTCACCCCAGATGACTTTGCTCCACTGGCCTGACTTTGAAATTAGTAGCCATCAGGATATTTAATAATCAGAGTCATTAAGCGAGGAATTGGGAAGGGGGTTGTATATATTTACTTGCGTAACCTAAGTACTATTAGACATTTTACATATGGTTTTTTAATTTTCCAAATGCCCTGAGGAAGACAACACAATCCTGTGGAGTTAGAGAAACTGAGGTCAGAGGGGTTAAGGACTTTCCCGAAAGTTGCAGAGCTGATTGTGGTGGGGCTCAGACGCTAGCCCAAGTCTCTGTGACCCCAGGATAGACTGAACTCTACATACAGAAGTGTCATCACCTCACCTGAATTTTTTTAAAAAGAGACTTTATTTTGTAGAGCAGTTATAGATTTACAGCAAGACTGAGCAGAAAGTACAGTTTTTCCCATGTGCCCCTTACCCATCCTCACCTACACTCTCCTCAACCTAGATGTACCAGAATGGTATATTTGTTACAACAGATGAACCTACACTGACATATCATAATCCCCAAAGTCCAGTTTACATGACCGTTCACTCTTGGGGATGCACATTCTGTGGGTTTGGACAAATGTATAATGAATGTGTACATCACTGAATATCACAGAGTAGGTTCACTGTCCTAAAAATCCTCTGTGCTTCCCCAGTTCCTCCCTCCCTCCCTTCTAACCCTTTGCAAGCGCTCACATTTTTACTGTCTTCATAGCTTTGTCTTTCCCAGAATGTCACATGCTTGGAATCGCACAGTATGCAGCCTTTGCAGGCTGGCTCCTTTGACTTAGTGATATACATTTACTGTTCCTGTGTCTTTTCATGGCTCTCTTTATTTTTGGTGCTGAATAATATTCCATTGTCTGGAAGTACCACCATTTATCTGTCCATTCACCTGCTGAATCACCTAGCTTTTAAAATTTCATTCTACTATGTGTGCGTGCCTAGTTGCTCAGACTCTTTGCAACCCTCTGGACTATAGCCCGCCAGGCTCCTCTGTCCATGGGAGTCTCCAGGCAAGAATACTGCTGTGGCTTGCCATTTCCTTCTCCACGGGATCATCCCGACCTAAAAATCGAACCCGAGTCTCCTGTGTCTCCTGCACTGCAGGCGGAGTCTTTACCTGCTGAACCATTCATTCTATCGTGGTTCACATTAAAAACAGAGATAGCCACAAGAACTGGTCTTTCTCTCCTGGACCTCATACCTACCTCCTCACTACTGCCACCCACATGGCACCTGTCAGGGGGGTGCCACTTTGGTCTCTCTTGCTATGCATCATTTCACAGCCTGGGAACCAGCTATTCCTCCAGAACAAGCACTAAGGAGAGCTCATACATGCACATGGCCAAACCATCTAACGTTCCCTTCTTCCTTCAGCCCAATGTTTACCCTCCAGCCCCCAACACAATCATTCCTAACATGTCTCACCAGTTACCACACGGGTTTTCTCTTCTAATTCCAGCCATCCAACCACCCAAACGTATTTACTGAGTACCTCCTCTATGTCGGTCTCAGATGGAAAGTCTTTAGAGGACACTGAACGTGTATATGTAAATTTGCATGCACTCACGTCTATCACAGTACCCAGCTCCATGAATAAAGACTTTTTGCTGGGGGGTGTGTGTATGTGTGAGTGTGGAGACAAAAACAAAGGCAAACACAGTGATTAAAAATAAGCCTGTGAGACTATCTGAATTAGCATCATCCAATTATAATTAATTACATTTAACATTATAATTAAAAATTATTGGTATGATTACAATAAAAGTCCTTATATAGCATTTTCTGTGTTTTGGTGTGTTTTTTGTTTTTGTTCTTTAGTTGCTAAGTCGTGTCCAACTCATTTGTGACCCCAATGGACTGCAGCTCGCCAGGCTCCTTTGTTCATGAGATTTCCCAGGCAAGAATACTGGTGTGGGTTGCCATTTCCTTCCCCAAGGGGTCTTCCCAACCCACAGACTGAACCCATGTCTCCTGCATTGGCAGGCGGATTCTTTACCACTGAACCACCAGGGAACCCCTTTAGTGCTTTTAGGTAGATAGTAAACCTCCTTGTTGCCTGAACACACTGTACAAGCTGAAATAAAAATAGATTAAAGAAAACTTCAGATAGATTCCTGGAGGGCAGATCTATAACACGTTATTAAAGTGGAGTTAGGAATAACCAGGGTGCATTCTTAACCAATGAGGATGATGTCACGAAGGGCAAGTGCCATAATCGCGCCCAACCATCTTAGTGGCTCCACTGGAGGCTGGTGCTCAAGCAAGACAGAGCTCAGGGTTAACCCTGCAGCCACTGCTAAGCGGTCATCGAGGACCTGGGTGTACCCAGAGACCCTGGGCTTCCGCTATGCTGGGAGCCTGCCAGCGGCTCCCTACATCTCAACCTGCGCTTCTGTTAGGCAAGTAGCTGTGAGTGCCATTCTCCATCTCGCCCCCACAAAAAAGAAGCGCTTTGCTTTGTATCATCCAGTGAGTCACTGCACGGTTGGGAACAGACCCAGGATCCCTGCTCCTTTCTTTGCTGGGGCTCTGCTGGAGATCACAGTCCTTCCAGGTCACAGTCCGTCCAGGCCACTTCCATAGTGGCCAATGACACTGATGGTTCTTAACAACATTTAATGGGGTTTTTGGGGGGATAGGAAAATGATGGGAAGTAAAGGCTGGGAGATAAAATAATCACAACCTGAATGACACACAACATCTTGATTACCGAAGGTTTAAAAACGGCAGTCCCACTCACTGTTGTTCTCATTCCACTGGGAAATGCGCCTAAGTTGGCTCAGATGGTAAAGAACCTGCCTGCAGTGCAGGAGACACAGGTGTGATCCCTGGGTCAGGAAGGTCCCCGTGCACATTTATGCTCACTGTTTCACCTGAGACTCCTAACAGAGGCGTGAACCGTGAAAGGCACAGCGAGCTGCTAATCAAGTGACTAGGACTCTCTGCATAACAGGCCACGTGGCCCCGGGCGGGTCACTTCACCCGGACCTCAGTTCCCTGGTGGTAAAACAGGGGCTGGCCTGGCTGGCCTGGGTCCCCTGCTGCTCTAAGCTTTCATGTCTGCGTGTCCAGCCCCATACAGAGGGAGAGCCGCCGGCCACAGCCGGGGGTTTTCACCATCTTCCCCCAAGCCTGCCATCGGAGACACACAGAGTGTTCGGCCAGAGGCTCCAGAAATCCCGGCGAACAGGAAGAGCAGCGGGCAGTGACTTCATAAGCCTGATGGAGGGGCCAGGAGCAGGGCACACAAAGAGAGCTGGGTGGTGACTGGAGACTGGGTATTAGGGGAGAGAGGTCAGTTCTAAATGTCTTTGGGGGCTGAGCTGGGGGGGGAAGGCAGCTGATAGACCTGGCAGGTGTGACCTGAGGCCGCGCTTGTGATGCTCAGCCAAAGACCAGTAACGATTGTCAGAGGCCACCAGTGACAGCGGCTCACGGCCCACCTCCACTTCCAGGACACGGGCAGCAGCGTTCTGCTCAAAACTGTAAGAAGCTGTTGTCTCATTTCGTCTTGGCATGATGATGCTGTTTCAATAGGAAATCGCTGCTTTACAGAGAGGAGATAATGATGCAGGAGAAACAAGGTATTTCTTCAGCACTGGGGCAGACCAGGACGCATTAAGCGGGATGCCCTCTCTAGTTTCCAGAGAAAAAACAGAGCCAAGGGTAGGCGTGGCAGGGCTGGACTAGGGTGTGGTGAGTGAGGTGCCTAGAGTGCAAACCTCAAGGAGGTGCCCGCTCTCTCTCAGGGGCCCGCAGGTACAGGAAGGACACGGAGAGGAAGCGCCTCTTTACTCACCTTAACCTCATGCAGGCGAGGCCCTGAGGTCTCACTCTCCTGTATCCGCAGGCTGGGGTTACTAGTGGGTTACCTGTTCAGAGGCACTGGAATTGCAGTTAAAGGGAAAAACTACTCTCCAGGACTCAATACACCCAGAATAAAACATGGTATCACAGCCCATCTTCATCACCAAAAACACTGACTTGGAGTCCAACTGACTTGGGAGTGACTTTCAGGTTGCTGTTCCTTAAGCTGTGTAACCTAGGGAAACACGCTTAATCCTGCTGTGCCCGGATTCCCTTCCTCATCCGTAAAATGGGGACAATAACAACCATCTCAGAGAGAAGAGAGAATTAAAAAGAGCGGAGGGAGTATAACGAACAAAGCTGCCACGCAGCAAACCTCAGGGGATTCTTAAGCTCCAGTGAGACTGATCGTGCTCAGTGGCGAAGCACGGGACGGGGTTCCTGCCTGCAGGAACGTCCACTGACAACATTAGCCTAAAAGGCGGGGTGGACACCAGTTTACCAGGTCACACACCTAACAAGAGAATTTGGACAAGGTCAAAAAATACTGATAAAAGGGCCAAGGTGGCCCAAATTGATGAATTATCAGACATTCAAACCACAGCCTTTCTCTGTCAGCAGAGGTGTAAGTGAAGGAGTAGGCAGTCAAGGGCCATGGAAAACTTCCCGACTTTTGGGTCAAGAGCTGATTCTGGTTAAGCAAGGAAGGCTTCCAGGAGGAGGTTCTGGGGCTTCTGGGTGCCTCCAATAAGGCTCAGTTGCTTTCCGTTTTTTCATTCCTATCTCAGCAATCACCTTCTCTCAGTACAAAGGAATATAAAACTGGCTCCGACTCTACGGGTCTGTGACTGTGGACTCAGCTGGGTCCTCGCCCCACATCTTTCACGATCCGAGGCCTGGTCCCTTTAAGGCATCGAAACTCAGTGAACATTCTAGGCTGGCCCCGCGGCCTTCCCGAGGCGCGCTGACGTCACCCTTCGGGGAAGCGGCTGACGTCAGCGCGTCCTCTGCGGGTGGGGGCGGGGCCGTGAGTCACTCGGGCCGCGCCCCTGGCCCCCTTGCGCCGGGTGCACGTGAGCGCGCCCCGCGCTCGCCTAATTTTAGCTCCGGCAGCCCCCATGGGGTCGGGCGAGGTAAAGGCCAGCAGAGGGGACGCGGGGGGCTGGGGGCGCGGTTCTGCCGGTCCCTTGCTGCCGCGCCGTCGGTTCTCCTGGAGGGTGGGTCGGCCCGGGCTGCTGGAGTGCGGGCGATTGCAAGCCCCGTCCTGAGCTTGGCGTAGGCACTCTATAAACAGAATCGGGGTTCCCTCCTGGATGCGACGCGGGGCTTCCCAGAGAGGGCCAGGGTTCTGGAAAGTTCCCTGGGGGCTGAAGTCAGAGCAAGAGCAGGGCTGGGGCGTCAGCCCTCGGTGACCTCCCCGGGCGATCGCCTGGCCTCTCTGAGTGGACCCCGGGATTGGCCGGTGCGGCCCACAGCTGGGGGCGGTGGGGGTGTAGGCGGGGAGGGAAACCGGCCGGGACCCCCCGTGAGCAGCCACGCCCGACAGTGACCGCGGTAGGGACGGTGCCCTCAGTGGTGTGGTGGCCGTCCAGGGGTCGGGCTAAGTACAGAGGCCTCAAGTTGAGGAGGCAGCGGAGATGCTCAAAAACCCAGACTCTCCATCCCGAGCACCGGGAGTTACCCAGGTGACCTTCCAGGAATCAGATGAAAGCTTCATTTTAAAGAAAGCAGTGCCCGACACCTTGTGAAATCGATACTCTCTTGTTCTTTGGGAGGTGGGGGACTGATGCGATGGACATGAGTTTGAGTAGGCTCTGGCAGTTGGTGATGGACGGAGAAGCCTGGCGTGCTGCAGTACATTTGGTGGCAGAGTTGGACATGACTGGGCGGCTGTCTGAATGAACTCGGGGGTAGTTCTGGAAAGAGGCTCTGTGATCATAAAGTGAACAACAATTTTGATCTTACCGAGTGGTCTGCTCTTCCTCGGTGGACCTGCATTCTTGTTGGCGTGGCATCCTCAGATTTCACAGGGATTGTCTCTTGTTCGATTGCCAAATCGTGTCTGACTCTGAGACCNTCTGTGATCATAAAGTGAACAACAATTTTGATCTTACCGAGTGGTCTGCTCTTCCTCGGTGGACCTGCATTCTTGTTGGCGTGGCATCCTCAGATTTCACAGGGATTGTCTCTTGTTCGATTGCCAAATCGTGTCTGACTCTGAGACCGCGTGGACTGCCGCAGGCCAGGCTTTCCTGCGTCCTTCACCATCTCCCAGAGTTTGTAGGCAGCTTGTAAAACAGTACTGAAGAACGGTTCCTTTGACCTTATTAGGTGAAGGGTGTTAGATGTTACAAAATAATATTAAATAGAATGATAAACTAGGAATGTCAAATGGTGGTAGGGTAACTTTTCTAATTGTTGGACCATTCAAATTTACATTTCAAGTTGTTGAAGGCTGGAAACTTAAAAAAGACTTTGCATATGTCCTTTTTTTAAGAAATGTTGGAAAGTTAGTTGTGGAATAAAGGTAGCCTTGAGGATTGTGACATGAATGAATGACAAATCTGTAAATCAGATAAGTAATTTTCATTTTTTTTTCCCCAAGAAATACCGCATTGGTTTTGGTAAATTGGAGATTTTTTTCAGATATAAATATGGAAACTGCAAGAGTGTTTATTCCCCATTCAGTATCTGTCTTAACAGTTTAGAAAGGACTAGCAGTTTACAGTCTTCACAACTGAATACATCCAGAGGTATGCATAGTGTTTTATATTGTTCTAGCAACAGAAGGCTCTTTGTCCTAATTTTGGATGGTTGCTACCGCATATTCCTCAATGGTGCCTATTTGGGACTTCAGTTGAGCAGGTGTCAGTGTTGATGAATCATGGTCTCAGACTGAGCTAATTTCCCTTTTTGTAAGGTTATTGTGTGTGTATATAATATATAAGAACCTGAACGTCAAGTTTTTCACGTTCAGAAGTTAAGGTTTTTAGTCCGGAAACTGAGTTCTTGCTTTAAGAATGCTTCGCCTTGAAATGGGCCATGTGCATCCTGAAGACAGCCTGTGAGTGTTTCTGTGAGGTCTCCCCTGCCCCCACACTTTCTTTGAGTCATCTGTTCTTCGGTTGGTCCCTGTGCCCTGATTGTTCACTTACTGGTTTGTTTCTCCCGCTAGACTAAACTCCTGGACCCATGAACTAGTGTCTGTCTTTGTATCTCTGGCATCTAGAATAGGGCTGGCATGTAGTAAGAGCTACGTTGGTGGTGTTTGGTTTCACTGAATAAACGTTTTGTTTTGTTTTGTTAGTAGCTGAGAGGATGGACCTGTATTGCTGTTGTAGGGCAATCAGTTCCCTTCTTTTCCAGGTCTGCTGTAACCTGCCCCCTAGTACCACCCCCCCCACCCACGAGCCAGAAGCCGAGGAAAATAAAACCACCAACCGGACTCTACCTTATTTTGGAATCTCAATAGTATACTGTACTTTCAGAGTCAAGATGATAGAACCTTGGCTGTCCTGGCCAGAACTAATCCACACACTGGCGTTAGTCAGGTTCTTTTCACAGAGGAGTTGTCCAGTCTTTACTCTTAAAAAAAAAAATGGGAATTTTAGGACCTCTGCTGTGACTGTGGACAGTTAAGACTGGTTGGTGAATGGAATGTTTACATTTGAAATAGAATGGGTTTTGCACAGTGATGCTTAATGCTTGCCCTGAGAAAGGATTTAAGAATATAAAATGAAGATAATGTACTTATTCTCTTCCTTAAACTGGTCAAAGGGAGGGGATTTTTACAGTAAAGTTTTACTAGCCAAAACACTTAGCAAACTGGAATTGATGTCAGACACTGAATTTTACAGAAGGTTGACAGCAGAATAAGTTGCTATCGGAGATTTCGTTTTGAAAATACATACACAATACATCACAGTGATTACTAATATTTTCTGTAATAACTCAGTACCTCTGCAACATTCAAAATCAGATGGTCCACATTTTTACACCCACTATGTTTAAGTCAAGAAAGGGTGATGTATATTTGAAAGATTTTCTAACAAGATTTTAATTAGGTTTTAGAAAGTGGTTCAGCTGAATTTTGCCATACAAAGAATTACATGAGAGGGATGAAACAGAAAAGTAGCTTTTTGTTGAAAACAGAAGAAGGGACTCTAAATTTTAACAGTTCCTACTCACTTTCCTACCATCCTTCTCACCAAGACTACATCTTCAGGCCCTGTTTTACTTGTATTTTTTTCCTCAAAAGAGAGTCTTCTGTAATAATAATAAAAATAAAATGGACAACAACTTCCAGTTACTGAGCACTGTGTGTCAGACACAGTGCTCAATGGTTCATGAAGTTATTTCAGCTAATCTTTGTTACAATCCTGTGCTGTACAGATGTTTAATTATTCCCATTTTATAGGCTCAGGGAGGTTAAAGGGCTTACTTAAGGTCATATAGCTATTAAGAAACAGCTGTGATTTGAACCGAGGTTGTATTAGGGTTCTCTGAAGAAACAGAACCAATAGGATATGTGTGTGTGTGTGTAATATATGTTGTTGGTCAATTGATAAGTCGTGTTCAACTCTTTGCAACACTGTGGACTGCAGCATGCCAGGCCTCCCTGTCCTCCACTCTCTCCTGGACTTTGCTCATATTCATGTCCATTGAGTTGGATGCTATCTAACCATCTCATCCTCTGCCACTCCCTTCTTCTGCCCTCAATCTTTCCCAGCATCAGGGTCTTTTCAGTGAGTCAGCTCTTTGCATTAGGTGGCTGAAGTATTGGAGCTTCAGCCTCAGTCCTTCCAATGAATATTCAGGGTTGATTTCCTTTAAGATTGACTGATTTGAGCTCCTTGCAGTCCAAGGGACTCTCAAGAGTCTTCTCCAAACATACATGTGTGCTATATGTGCACATGCGAGTCACTTCAGTTATGTTCGACTCTTTTGACCCTTTGGACTGTAGCCCACCAGGCTCCTCTGTCCATGGGATTCTCCAGGCAAGAATACTGGAGTGGNGACTCTCAAGAGTCTTCTCCAAACATACATGTGTGCTATATGTGCACATGCGAGTCACTTCAGTTATGTTCGACTCTTTTGACCCTTTGGACTGTAGCCCACCAGGCTCCTCTGTCCATGGGATTCTCCAGGCAAGAATACTGGAGTGGGTTGCCGTGCCCTCCTCCAGAAGATCTTCCCAAACCAGGGATCAAACCTGTGCCTCTTTATGTCTCCTGCCTTGGCAGATGGGTTCTTTATTACTAGCGCCACCTGGGAAGCCTGGGTAAGGTATATAACATATACGTATAATGAGAGATTTATTGTAAGGATATAAGGAATTGGCTCATGGCAAGTCCCCAAATGTGCAGGGTGAATTGGCAATCTGGAGACCCAGGAAAGCCAGAAGTATTCCATTCTGGGTCCAAAAGGCAGGAAAAAGCTGATGTTCCAGTTTGAAGGCAGTGAGGCAGAAGAATTCCCTTTTACTCTGAGGCCAGGCAGCCTGTTTCTTCAGGCCTTCAACTGACTGCGGGCCGTCTACATCACGGGCAATCTGCTTCACTCGTATACCAATTTAAGGGTCAGTCTCTTCCCCAACCCCCTCAAGGAAACACCCAGGGTAATGTTTGATCAAATGGCTGGTTAATAAAGTGTTATCCAGATCCATTTGATTTCCGAAGCCCTTGCTTTGAATGTTCTTTCACAATGGCGCCCTCCCACTCTAGGTTTCACAACGTTGCTTTAACCCTGAGTCTTTCCCCCCTCACCTGGAATACCTGTCACAAGCCCTGCCCCTCTTTACTAGATAAACACACCTAATTAGTGCAGGTGTTTGAATATCAGTCACCAACTCAGAATCCTTTTCTGAAGAGCACATGCAACACAACCATTTGCAGCCTTCGAATTACGCTGCAAGCTTTCTGATTCTCTCTGCAAATAACCTTTGAACTAATGCCCAGCACACTAGCAAGTCTTACCTGCCTCCAGGTTCATCCTCTTCCTTGGCATCTTTGAAGACGCCAAGCCCTGGTGGTAGAGCCCAGCGAACCCTTGAGCTGCTTCCCTTCTCTCAGCCACCACCTTTGAGACCAAGCTTTCTGATCGTTTGCTCTTGACTGCCATCACTGTCCCTGTCATTTTGGTTATCTAGCCTCTCCACCCCTCCCCCAGAACAAGGCGCTGTCACGGCAGGGCTTTTGTCTTGTGAGCCCACAGCCCACAGATTGGTTATTTAAAGGTATTTCCACGATCTGTTATATGTACTTTTAATAAATACTGTTGATAAAATTTGTTGGTTATCATACTGAAAAGAATTAAAACGTGAATTTTTGCCTGATTGGCACAATTGTGCTGCACCCTAGGACATGTTATGCAGTTTTCATGGATATCATTATGCTAGTTCTCCATTTTTTCATGAACAGTCTTAGAACATTTGTGTTTGGGTTTTTTTTTTTTTTAGTTTTGCATCAGCTTTATTCAAATATAATTCACATACCTTTCAACTTATCAACTTTTAAAGGATAGGAGTTAATAGTACATTATGGACAGAGGAACCTGGTGGGCTGCAGTCCGTGGGGTTGCTAAGAGTCGGACACGACTGAGCAACTTCACTTTGACTTTTCACTTTAATGCATTGGAGAAGGAAATGGCGAACCACTCCAGTGTTCTTGCCTGGGGAATCTCAGGGACGGGGAAGCCTGGTGGGCTGCCGTCTATGGGGTCGCACAGAGTCGGACACGACTGATGCGACTTAGCAGCAGCAGCAACAGAGTTGAGCAACAGTCACCAGGATTCATTAATTTTAGTGCATTTCCATCACTGTCTCAAAAAATCTTGCACCGCTTCCCTCTAAACCCTCCAGCTGTGGGCAGCTGCTTTCTAAAGTGGCTGTACTAATTTATAATCCCACCAGAAGTATATGAGGTTCTAATTTCTCCATGTCCTTACCAACACTAGCTAGTTAGAGCGTTTTTTTTTTTAGCAAGTTAATTGTCCTTTAATATACAGAGCATGGTCATTCCTAAAAAGTAGTACTTTCTCGGAGATATTTATGCTGTCTTTTTATTGTTATTCAAGATAAAAACATTAGAAAACATTTTTAATGGAAAAAAAATCAGATTTTTATGGATATTCAAGAGTTATGGTCAAGGCTGACAAATTTTTAAAAACTGAAAATTTTAAGATAGATTTTGGAAGATGAGCTTCTTTGAGAGAGGACACTTGTTAACAGATAGTTGTCACGTATTTCCACTTAAAGGATATTTAATTCTTCCAAAAGTTAATTGACCAAGCACAATACACTTAAAGGGTATTTTTATCAAAGCCACAAATAAAAACATTGACACATCCTTCTGCCATATTAGAAAAAACAATCAAGTATGTGTTTTTTGATTGACAAATGACATCTGCCACAAGTGTATATTACTTTAATCAAGGTAAGAATTCCTCTTCCTGTTTCCAGAGCTTGGAATTACATTACTCCTCCTAATTTAAATTGACTTGGTGGTCTTTGGTGTGTCTGCGAGAATAAAAACAGAGGATATTAAAGTAGGACTTCCCTGGTGGCTCAGAGGTTAAAGCATCTGCCTCCAATGTGGGAGACCTGGGTTCGATCCCTGGGTCGGGAAGATCCCCTGGAGAAGGAAATGGCAACCCACTCCAGTATTCTTGCTTGGAGAATCCCATGGACTGAGGAGCTTGGTGGGCTGCAGTCCATGGGGTCACAAAGAGTCGGACACGACTGAGTGACTTTACTTACTTACTTATTAAAGTAGGAATCATAAAACTCTGAGAAGTCTGATGTACAATTTTGTACTATTTCACAAGCAAATTCCAGTGGCAAGGGAGTGACTTTGGTCTCAAACAATTCTGAGGCTGGGTCCTTTGTAAATGGTTTCTTGGATATATTTGTTTCTACTGAAGCCTTAATAAAGAAGAAATGTCACTTATTTACCCTTTCTTGTGGGTTTTTAAAAAATATTTGTTTGGTTAGTTGAGCTAAATCTTAGTTACGGCANTTTTTTTTTTTAGCAAGTTAATTGTCCTTTAATATACAGAGCATGGTCATTCCTAAAAAGTAGTACTTTCTCGGAGATATTTATGCTGTCTTTTTATTGTTATTCAAGATAAAAACATTAGAAAACATTTTTAATGGAAAAAAAATCAGATTTTTATGGATATTCAAGAGTTATGGTCAAGGCTGACAAATTTTTAAAAACTGAAAATTTTAAGATAGATTTTGGAAGATGAGCTTCTTTGAGAGAGGACACTTGTTAACAGATAGTTGTCACGTATTTCCACTTAAAGGATATTTAATTCTTCCAAAAGTTAATTGACCAAGCACAATACACTTAAAGGGTATTTTTATCAAAGCCACAAATAAAAACATTGACACATCCTTCTGCCATATTAGAAAAAACAATCAAGTATGTGTTTTTTGATTGACAAATGACATCTGCCACAAGTGTATATTACTTTAATCAAGGTAAGAATTCCTCTTCCTGTTTCCAGAGCTTGGAATTACATTACTCCTCCTAATTTAAATTGACTTGGTGGTCTTTGGTGTGTCTGCGAGAATAAAAACAGAGGATATTAAAGTAGGACTTCCCTGGTGGCTCAGAGGTTAAAGCATCTGCCTCCAATGTGGGAGACCTGGGTTCGATCCCTGGGTCGGGAAGATCCCCTGGAGAAGGAAATGGCAACCCACTCCAGTATTCTTGCTTGGAGAATCCCATGGACTGAGGAGCTTGGTGGGCTGCAGTCCATGGGGTCACAAAGAGTCGGACACGACTGAGTGACTTTACTTACTTACTTATTAAAGTAGGAATCATAAAACTCTGAGAAGTCTGATGTACAATTTTGTACTATTTCACAAGCAAATTCCAGTGGCAAGGGAGTGACTTTGGTCTCAAACAATTCTGAGGCTGGGTCCTTTGTAAATGGTTTCTTGGATATATTTGTTTCTACTGAAGCCTTAATAAAGAAGAAATGTCACTTATTTACCCTTTCTTGTGGGTTTTTAAAAAATATTTGTTTGGTTAGTTGAGCTAAATCTTAGTTACGGCACACAGGATCTTCAGCCGTCATTGCAGCATGCAGAATCTTCAGGTGCAGCGTGTGGGTTCCCTGACCAGGGATTGAACCCTGGTCCCCTGCCTTGGGAGCACAGTCTTAGCCACTGGACCATCAGGGAAGGCCCTCCTGTGTTCTTAATAGTGTTTTGTTTTTGTGTTTTTCTTTTTAACCCAGTTTTGTTTGGAAATAATCATTTCTTTGCCTTTCTTGGAAGCTGAGCTAGCATTATGTTTTAGAATGTAATTAAATCCATCAAGGAATGAAGCTAGCTGATAATTTTTTGTCCTTAACTATTATATGAGGGGTTTTCAGCATACTATGTAAGCAGAATTTATGGTAGTATTCTAGAAGTTTAAATCATTGACATTTTTAACAGACTTAGATTATTATTTTCTGAGAATTTTTTTAAATAGCATTGCTTTAACAACATTATGGTTATAATCAATGTTTTGCAATCCAAATCCTTATATTTTTAAAATATAATATTTTAATATCCCATTTAAAAATACTGGTATATTTATTGAATTATATTGGATTATTAGCATTATAAATAAATACCAAAAATTTGCTAGCCCTCTTTCACTTATAAAATTGATTTTGTACCTATATTGTAAATTGTACTTTAAATTTTATTTTATTTTAGCTGGCTAGTTAAGAGTTCAACCTTTTAAAAAAAAATCAGGTGTCCTGAGGTAATTTACATGCAGTAAAATTTATCCTTTTAGGTATAAAATTATAAGAATTTTATAAAACACAGTCATTTAATCATTCCCACAATAAAGGCATGACATTTCCACTACTCTAGAAAGCTCACTTGTGCCTCTTTGTAGTCAATCATTTCCCTGAAAATAGAATTTTATATTAAATTAATGAAACAAGACTTAAAAAAAAATACCTGGTACACTGGTTTGGGGGCCATTATTATTGTAACTGGATAATAACTTTAGTGGGAAGGAAGATGTAATTGGAGTAAACCAAACTTTGAATATATGACTCTAAAGTGATTGGCTAGAAGTGTTCAAACAAAACATAAAGCAAAAGACTGATTGTATTGTGTTCCATTCATCTCCCTGATGTATGCTTGCTTTTTTCACCCTATGTCCATCTCCCCAAATGTCTCAATATGCCGAAATCCTTCAGACATTTTCTCTTGCTAGCTTGTGTTTTAGTCTATTCAGTGAATATTAGAAGTGGAATATTATTTCTGCTCTCCTGAAATAAACAATTTATTGGCAAGGACCATGTGATCTTCATTTGTTTATTCTCATCTCTTCCATAGAAAAGAAGCTGAAATATTTGTTAAATGGTGAATGAAATTTTCCTTTAACTTGGATGATTTCAAGCTGAGCAGAGAGTGATCTGAGAATGACTTGGATTTTCTCAAGTAAATATTGAAAGTACTGTTAATACTAGGTTAAAATGTAAAACTCAGCTAAAAACGTAAGTGATAGTTCAGTTCAGTTCAGTCGCTCAGTCATGTCTGACTCTTTGCGACCCCATGAATCGCAGCATGCCAGGCCTCCCTGTCCATCACCAACACCTGGAGTTCACTCAGACTCACGTCCATCGAGTCCGTGATGCCATCCAGCCATCTCATCCTCGGTCGTCCCTGTCTCCTCCTGCCCCCAGTCCCTCTCAGCATCAGAGTCTTTTCCAATGAGTCAACTCTTCTCATGAGGTGGCCAAAGTACTAGAGTTTCAGCTTTAGCATCATTCCCTCCAAAGAAATCCCAGGGCTGATTTCCTTCAGAATGGACTGGTTGGATCTCCTTGCAGTCCAAGGGACTCAAGAGTCTCCTCCAACACCATGGTTCAAAAGCATCAATTCTTCAACGCTCAGCCTTCTTCACAGTCCAACTCTCACATCCATACGTGACTACTGGAAAAACCATAGCCTTGACTAGATGGACCTTAGTTGGCAAAGTAATGTCTCTGCTTTGGAATATGCTATATAGGTTGATCATAGCTTTCCTTCCAAGGAGTAAGCGTCTTTTAATTTCATGGCTGCAGTCACCATCTGCAGTGATTTTGGAGCCCAAACAATAAAGTCTGACACTGTTTCCCCATCTATTTCCCATGAAGTGATGGGACTGGATGCCATGATCTTCGTTTTCTGAAGTTGAGCTTTAAGCCAACTTTTTCACTCTCCTCTTTCACTTTCATCAAGAGGCTTTTTAATTCCTCTTCACTTTCTGCAATAAGGGTGGTGTCATCTGCATATCTGAGGTTATTGATATTTCTCCCAGCAATCTTGATTCTAGCTTGTGTTTCTTCCAGTCCAGCGTTTCTCATGATGTACTCTGCATGTAAGTTAAATAAGCAGGGAGACAATATACAGCCTTGACGTACTCCTTTTCCTATTTGGAACCAGTCTGTTGTTCCATGTCCAGTTCTAACTGTTGCTTCCTGACCTGCATGTATGGATTATAGCTTTCACACACACACACAGACACACACACACACACACACACACACACACACACACACACACATATGAAAAACTGAAAGACGCTCAGTCTCGTCTATTTGCAACCGCACGGACTGTAGCCTGCACACACACACACACACACACACACACATGAAAAACTGAAAGACACTCAGTCTCCTCTATTTGCAACCGCACGGACTGTAGCCTGCCAGGCTCCTCTGTCCATGGAATTCCCCAGGCAAGAACACTGGCTGCTGCTGCTGCTGCTAAGTCACTTCAGTCGTATCCGACTCTGTGTGACCCCATAGATGGCAGCCCACCAGGCTCCCCCGTCCCTGGGATTGTCCAGGCAAGAAGACTGGAGTGGGTAGCTATCCCTTCTTCAGGGGATCTTTCTGACCCAGGGATCAAACCTGGGTCTCCTGCATTGCAGGTGGCTACTTTTCCATCTGAGCCACCAGGGAAGCCTATATATATATATACTTTTCAGATTCTTTTTGAAATTCTTATCCATTATAGGTTATTACAAGATATTGAATACAGTTCCCTCTGCTATACAGTCAGAGAAGGCAATGGCAGCCCACTCCAGTACTCTTGCCTGGAAAATCCCATGGACGGAGGAGCCCAGTGGGCTGCAGTCCATGGGGTCGCTAAGGGTCGGACACGACTGAGCGAATTCACTTTTACTTTTCACTTTCATGCATTGGAGAAGGAAATGGCAACCCAGTCCAGTGTTCTTGCCTGGAGAATCCCAGGGACGAGGGAGCCTGGTGGGCTGCCGTCTATGGGGTCACATAGGACTGAAGCGACTTAGCAGCAGCAGCAGCTGCTATACAGTAGGTCTTTGTTGATTATCTATTTTATATGTAGTAGTATCTGTCAGTCCCAAACGCCTCTAAATTATCCCTCACCCACCTTTCCCTGTGTAGCCATGTTTGTTTTCTGTGTGAGTCTATTTCTGTTTTTAAAGAAGTTCACTTGTATCATATTTTGAGTTCCACATATGAGTGATATCATATGGTATTTGTCTGACTTACTTCGTATGACTATCTCTAGGTTTATCCATGTTGCTGCAAATGGCTGCTGGTGCTACTGCTGCTAAGTCACTTCAGTCGTGTCCGACTCTGTGTGACCCCATAGACGGCAGCCCACCAGGCTCCCCCGTCCCTGGAATTCTCCAGGCAAGAATACTGGAGTGGGTTGCCATTTCCTTCTCCAATGCATGAAAGAGAAAAGTGAAAGTGAAGTCGCTCAGTCTGTCTGACTGTTAGCGACCCCACGGACTGCAGCCCACCAGGCTACCCTGTCCATCGGATTTTCCAGGCAAGAGTACTGGGGTGGGGTGCCATTGCCTTCCCCCTGCAAATGGCACTATTTCATTATTTTTACGGCTGAGTAATATTCCGTTTTGTATATGTGCATATAGTATTAGTCACTCAGTCATGTCTGACTCTTTGTGATCCCATGGACAATAGCCCATCAGGCTCCTCTGTCCATGGAATTTTCCAGGCAAGAATACTGGAGTGGGTAGTCATTCCCTTCTTCAGGGAATCTTCCTGTCTCTTATACACATCTAGATGTGTATAAGAGACAGAGACAGAACAGCAAAGCATACTCTGTCCCGAGAAGTTAATGGGGAATCTGTCCCGGAAGTTAAGCGTCAGTAGCTCCAGGTTTCCACTTTTCTCTCTTCCCCATACAGATTTTATTATTTTTCCTGAAAGTTCTAGATCTGAATGTACTATTTTAAGAATTATTCAGCTCTTTCATTTCAGTTCAGTTCAGTCGCTCAGTTGAGTCCGACTCTGCGACTCCATGGACCACAGCACACCAGGCCTCCCTGTCCATCACCAACTCNGGACTGCAGCCCACCAGGCTACCCTGTCCATCGGATTTTCCAGGCAAGAGTACTGGGGTGGGGTGCCATTGCCTTCCCCCTGCAAATGGCACTATTTCATTATTTTTACGGCTGAGTAATATTCCGTTTTGTATATGTGCATATAGTATTAGTCACTCAGTCATGTCTGACTCTTTGTGATCCCATGGACAATAGCCCATCAGGCTCCTCTGTCCATGGAATTTTCCAGGCAAGAATACTGGAGTGGGTAGTCATTCCCTTCTTCAGGGAATCTTCCCAACCCAGGGGTTGAACCCAGGTCTCCCGCATTGGAGGCAGATTCTTTACCATCTGAGCTGCCAGGGAAGCCCCTATGTGCATATGTGAGTGTNAGGCTCCTCTGTCCATGGAATTTTCCAGGCAAGAATACTGGAGTGGGTAGTCATTCCCTTCTTCAGGGAATCTTCCCAACCCAGGGGTTGAACCCAGGTCTCCCGCATTGGAGGCAGATTCTTTACCATCTGAGCTGCCAGGGAAGCCCCTATGTGCATATGTGAGTGTGTGTATACATATATATATATATATATGTATATCATGTCTTCTTTATCCACTCATCTGTTGATGGACATTTAGGTTGCTTCCATGACTTGGCTATGCACATGGCTGCTATAAACATTGGGGGTGCATGTATCTTTTCAAATTAGAGTTTTTGTCTTTTCTGGATATATGCCCAGGAGTGGGATTGCTGGATCATATAGCAGCTCTATTTTTAGTTTTAAAATTAATCTCCATACTGTTTTCCACAGTGACTGTACCAGTTTACATTCCCACCAACAGTGTAGGAGGGTCCCTTCTTCCCACACCCTCTCCAGGACTTACTGTTTGTAAACTTTTTGATGATGGCCATTCTGACTGGTGTGAGGTGATACCATACGTAGTTTTGACTTGCGTTTCTCTAATAATTAGCAATGTTGGGCCCACATGTAGAGGAGAGAATTGTCTTTAAGAACATAGATGCAGGTGGCTGGAGCTGGCCTATGGGCTTGAGGGAATACTTACTCTCCAAATTTGTCTTTTGCAAGCTTTAGGAGTTGGTGATGGACAGGGAAGCCTGGCATGCTGTCCTGGCGTCCATGGGGTTGCAAAGAGTCGGACATGACTGAGCGACTAAACTGAACTGACTGAATTTTGGTTAATTACAGGCCTTCATTTTTTTTTTTTTTCCCCCGGAGAGAGGAAAGCCAAGGGGAAAATGCGCTCAGTTGCAAGTTGCGTAATTTCTTTAAGATAAGAAAAACGCAGTTGTTTCCCAAGTGACTGATTGCGGATCTTATGAAAGGATCCTTTGCTCTTAATTTTGCAATAGAGTATTGTGTTACATGTGACTGTTTCTTATAGTGTACCTATGGCTCCAAACAGCTATTAAATAAAGACAATTCTGGAAGGACTAAATAATGCTTTTTGAGGTGAACCAAGGGCATGTGAACGGCTCATCAGGTTATTATTAATTGATTCCCATTAAATTTCCTGGGAGGCTAGAAGGAAGTTGGCAGGTTAGTTCGGGCGTTAGCTCTTTTATCCTGAACAATTTAACTCTCGGCCCATAGTGCCTCCTTGATGCAAAATACATTCTTTTAACTTCACTTGCCCTCCTTCAGAGGCAGTTTAGCAAGTGTCTGGTTACTAGAGCACATTCATTTGGAGTTCATGTCTCACCTCAAATGGTTCTTCAAAGTATGCCTTCTACCTTATTTTCTGAGCAAAATTTTGGTGAATACAATTTTCTCTAATGCATCACATTCCCAATAATGTCTTAGAACCTTTAGACTGGATCTTCTGGCCTTCCCATCAATCTGACTCTAAAACAATCTAGATAGAAAATTTTCTGATGGCCCTGTTCCTGCAACAGGTAATATTCAGGTTATTATATCTCTCAAGCAATCTTCCATTTATTTATTTAAGCATGTATTTCCTGAAGCCGGGGCTTATATTAATAATTAAGATTGCATTTAGTTAGAAGCTACAAAGTTTGAACAGCTAACTAGAATTTTCAGTTAACTGTCACGTATTATCCCCTAACCGCTGATTAGAATTTACTGTACCACCTACCTGTATTGTCCTTGATTTGGAAAAATGTAACCCTTTATCTTTTCATTTGCTATATTTTCCATTAATGATCTTTCTTAATGAAAAATCAAGTGTATTTTTATAATGCGTTGAGTGATTGCTGGTATTTTTAAAAAATTATTTATTTGTTTATTTTTGGCTGCACTGAGTCTTCTGCACTCTGCCAGGGCTTTCTCTAGTTGTGGTGAGCGGGGGCTACTCTCTGTCTGGTGCACAAGCTTCTCACTGCGGTGCCTTCTCTTGTTGCTGAGCACAGACTCTAGGCGCACAGGCTTTGTTGTTGTAGCTCACAGGCTCAGTGGTTGAGGCTTGTGGGCACCAAGGTGCTCAGGTTTCAGTAGTTGTGGCGCGTGGGCTTAGTTGCTCCGTGGCACGTGGAATCTTCCTGGACCAGGGATCAAACAGTGTCCCCTGTCTTGGCAGTCAGATTCTTTACCGCTGAGCCACCAATTTCTTCCAATCACTGGAAGATCCAGGGATTGCCTTTCTTTAACCTATAGTTCACTAGTTGTCAACGAAACATTAGGAAGAAATATATTTCTTATTTATTTTATTTTATCTTTGTGCTCAGTCATACCTGACTCTTTGCTCCTCCATGGACTGTATCTCGCCAAGCTCCTCTGTCCATGGAATTTTCCAGGCAAGAATATTGGACTGGCTTGCCATTTCTTCCTCCAGGGGGGTCTTCTCCACCCAGGGATCAAACCCGTGTCTCCTGTATTGGCAGGCAGATTCTTTACCACGGTGCCACCTGGGAAGGCCCTAAAGTATAGTTAATTTACAATGTTGCGTTAGTTTCTGGTGCACAGCAAAATGATTCAGTTATATACACACACATATTCACATGTATACATGTATACATATGTTCTCTTTCATATTCTTTTCCTTTATAGTTTATTATAAGATATTGAATATAGTTACCTGTGCTATACAGTAGGACCTCATTGTTTATTTTTACATAGTACTTTAGATCTGCCCATCCCAAACTCCTAATTTATCCCCTTCTTTCCCCATTGGTAACCATAAACTTATTTTCTATGTCTATGAGTCAATTTCTGTTTTATACACAAGTTCATTTGTATCATATTTTAGATTTCAGTCTCTCAGTCATTTCTGACTCTTTGCTACCCCATGGACTGCAGCCCGCCAGGATTCCCTGTCCTTCCCTGCCTCTCAGAGTTTGCTCAAACTTATCTCCATTGAGTCAATGATACCATCCAATCATCTCGTCCTCTGTCACCTCCTTCTCCATCTGCCCTCAATCTTTCCCAGCGTTAGAGTCTTTTCTAATGAGTCAACTCTTCACATCAGATGGCCAAAGAATTGGAGCTTCAACTTCAGTCAGCATCAGTCCTTCCAATGAATATTCAGGATTGGTTTCCTTTAGGATTGACTGGTTTGATCTCCTTGCTGTCCCAAGGGACTCTCAAAAGTTTCCAGCATGGACACAACTGAGTGACTTTCACTTTTCTTTGGGATTGGAATGAAAACTGACCTTTTCTAGTCCTGTAGCCACTGCTGAGTTTTCCAAATTTGCTGGCATATTGAGTACAGCACTTTCACAGCATTGTCTTTTAGGATTTGAAATAGCTCAGCTGAAATTCCATCACCTCAACTAGCTTTGTTTGTAGTGATGTTTCCTAAGGCCCACTTGGCTTCACATTCTAGGATGTCTGATTCTAGGTGAGTAATCACACCATTGTGGTTATCCAGGTCATTAAGAGCTTTTTTGTATAGTTCTTCTTTGTATTCTTGCCACCTCTTTTTAATCTCTTCTGCTTCTATTAGGTCCTTACTATTTGTGTTCTTTATTGTGCCCATCTTTGCTTGAAATGTTCCCTTGGTACCTCTAATTTTCTTGATGCGATCTCTAATCTTTCCCCATTCTATTGTTTTCCTCTATTTCTTTACATTGTTCACAGAGGAAGGCTTTCTTATCCCTCCTTGTTATTCTTTCAGTTCAGCTCAGTCACTCAGTCGTGTCCAACTCTTTGTGACCCCATGAACCGCAGCACGCCAGGCCTCCCTGTCCATCACCAACTCCCGGAGTTTACCCAGACTCACATGCATTGAGTCAGTGATGCCATCCAATAATCTCATCCTTTGTCATCTCCTTCTCCACCTGCCCTCAGTCTTTCCCAGCATCAGGGTCTTTTCCAATAAGTTAGCTCTTCACATCAGGTGGCCAAAGTATTGGAGTTTTAGCTTCAACATCAGTCTTTCCAATGAACACCCAGGACTGATCTTCTTTAGGATGGACTGGTCGGATCTCCTTGCAGTCCATGGGACTCTCAAGAGTCTTCTCCACCAGCACAGTTCAAAAGCATCAATTCTTTGGCACTCAGCTTTCTTTACAGTCCAACTTGTACATCCATACATGACTACTAGAAAAACCATAGCCTAGCCTATGACTAGATGGACCTTTGTTGGCAAAGTAATGTCTCTGCTTTTGAATATGCTGTCTAGGTTGGCCATAACTTTTCTTCCAAGGAGTAAACATCTTTTAATTTCATGGCTGCAGTCACCATCTACAGTGATTTTGGAGCCCCCCAAAATAAAGTCAGCCACTCTTTCCTCACCTATTTGCCATGAAGTGATGGGACCGGATGCTATGATCTTAGTTTTCTGAATGTTGAGCTTTAAGCCAACTTTTTCACTCCTCTTTCACTTTCATCAAGAGGCTCGTTAGTTCTTTGCTTCCTGCCATAAGTGTTGTGCCATCTGCATATCTGAGGTTACTGATATTTCTCCCAGCAATCTTGATTCCAGGTTGTGCTTCCTCCAGCCCAGCATTTCTCATGATGTACTCTGCATAGAAGTTAAATAAGCAGGGTGACAGTATACAGCCTTGACGTACTCCTTTCCCGATTTGGAACCAGTCTGTTGTTCCATGTCCAGTTCTAACTGTTGCTTCCTGACCTGCATACAGATTTCTCAAGAGTCAGGTTAGGTGGTCTGGTATTCCTATTTCTTTCAGAATTTTCCACAGTTTATTGTGATCCACACAGTCAAAGGCTTTGGCATAGTCAAGAAGGCAGAAATAGATGTTTTTCTGGAACTCTCTTGCTTTTTCGATGATTCAGTGGATGTTGGCAATTTGATTTCTGGTTCCTCTGCCTTTTCTAAAAGCAGCTTAAACATCTGGAAGTTCATGGTTCCTGTATTGCTGAAGCCTGGCTTGGAGAATTTTGAGTATTACTTTGCTAGCATGTGAGATGAGTGCAATTGTGTGGTAGTTTGAGCATTATTTGGCATTGCCTTTCTTTGAGATTGGAGTGAAAATTGACCTTTTCCAGTTCCGTGGCCACTGCTGAGTTTTCCAAATTTGCTGGCATACTGAGTGCAGCACTCTCACATCATCATCTTTTAGGATTTGAAATAGCTTGGTGGCTGCGCGGCACTGGAGAGGCGAGCAGCCGAGAGGAGCTACCTAACATCCAAGGTCAGAAGCAGCAGTCGAGAGGAGCTACCCCACATCAACTCCAAAGGAAATAAATATGTAAACCTAAGACCCTAAACTGTAAAACAAAACAGAGGGGGTGAGCTTCATGACATCAGTCTTGGCAATGATTTAATGGATATGACACCAGAAGCACAGGCAGCAAAAACATACATATATATACCACTACGTCCAACTAAAAAGCTTCTTCACAGCAAAGGAAACGATCAAGAGAGTAAAAAGGCAAACTGCAGCATGTGGGGAAATATCTGCAAGCCATACATCTGATAAGAGGTTAATCTGTATAATATGTGTGACAGTTAACTGTGTCCACTTGACTGGGCTAAGAGATGCCTAGATAACTGGTATAACGTCATTTTCTGGGTGTGTCTGTGAGAGTCTTTCTGGGAGAAATTAGTATTATAATCAGTAGAGTGAGTAAAGAAAATTCTGGGCAGGCATCATCCAATCCATGGAGGGCCTGATTAGATAAAAAATATGGAAGAGTGACTTCTCTCTCTTCTTGACCTGGAACATCCATTTTCACCTGCCCTTCGACTTCAGAGCTCCTGCTTCTCAGACCTTTGGACTCAGACTGAATTATACACCAGCTTTACTGGTTCTCCAACTTGCAGATGGCAGATTGTGAGACTTCTTGGCTTCCATAACCGTGTGAGTCAATTCATATAATAAATCTCCTGTTATATACTTGTCTTTATATTTATTGGTGCTGTTTCCTTGGAGAATCCTAATACAACATATAAAGAATTCCTAAAACTCAATGTTAAAAAAACTAATAACCTGATTAAAAAGTAGGCTAAGGATCTGAATAAACATTCTTCTAAAGGAGACATAAAAATAGCCAGCAGATACGAAAAAATGCTCAACATCACTAACCATTAAGGAAATACAAATTGAAACTACAATAAGCTATCCCCTCACACCTTTCTGAATGGTTATTATTTTTTTTTAAAGACAAATCTTGGTGAGGATGTGGGATAAATGGAACTTTTGCATACTGTTGGTAGGAATGCCAAATGGTACAGCTGGTATGGAAAACAACACAGAGGTTCCTCAGAAAATTCACAGAACTACCATATGATCCACCAATCCCACCTCTGGGTCTCCTAAGAAATCGAAGTCAGGATCTCAGAGAGCTATTACCAGTCCTGTGTTCACTGGAGAACTATTCACAGTAACCAAGATGTGGAAACAACCTAACTTTGCTCACAGACAGATAACTGGATAAAGAAAATGTGACCCATATACATATGTAATGAGATACGGTTCAACCTTGAGAGAAATTGTCTGCAATCTGCAACAGCATGGACGAACCTTAAAACACCACGCTGAGTGAAATGTCAGTCACAGAAAGACAAATACTGTATGACCTTCATTAATGTGAGCTGGGGTAAGGGAAAGTGAGGAGTTATGTATCAACAGGCATAAATTGGTTAAACAAGATTAATAGATTCTAGAGATCTGCTATCCAATAAAAAGAACTGACTCATTGGAAAAGACCCTGATGCTGGGAAAGATTGAAGGCAGGAGGAGAAGGGGACGACAGAGGATGAGATGGTTGGATGGCATTAATGGACATGAGTTTGAGTAAACTCCGGGAGTTGGTGATGGACAGAGAGGCCTGGCCTGCAGTCCATGGAGTCGCAAAGAGTCAGACACGACTGAGCGATTGAACTGACTGACGGTACAGAGTTGTATCTATAGTCATTAATAATGTATGCTTAGACTTTTGTTCAGAGAAGGCAATGGCACCCGACTCCAGTACTCTTGCCTGGAAAATCCCATGGACGGAGGAGCCTGGAGGGCTGCAGTCCATGGGGTCGCTGAGGGTCAGACACAACTGAGCGACTTCACTTTCACTTTTCACTTTTATGCATTGGAGAAGGCAATGGCAACCCACTCCAGTGTTCTTGCCTGGAGAATCCCAGGGACGGGGGAGCCTGGTGGGCTGCCGTCTCTGGGGTCGCACAGAGTCGGCTGCAACTGAAGTGACTTAGCAGGCTTTTGTTAAGAACACAGGTTTCATGTTGTGTTCTGGCCACAATAAAACCTGTAAATGAGCTGTTTTTTGGCTGTACCAGGTCTTCGTTGCTGCGTGAGAGCTTTCTCCAGCTGTGGTGAGAGGAGGCCCCTCTCTAGTGACAGTCTGAAGGCTGCTCACTGTGGCGGTGTGTCTCTCGTTGTGGCTCCCAGGCTCTGGAGCACAGGCTCAGCAGTTGTGACAAACGGGCTTAGCTGCTCCGAGGCTCGTGGGAGCCTCCCGACCCAGGGGTTGAACCTGCGTCTCTTGCACTGGCAGACAAATTCTTTACCACTGAGCCACCAGGGAGGCCCGAAACAACTTTTTAAATGTAATTTTCAGTCGTTAGAATCTTGTATTTTCTCCATCCAAAAGCTCTGAAGCTCTCTGCTATATAAGAATAGCACTTAAATCAATAGAAAAAGTAGCTAACTTGGATGTGAGGGGGGAATCTATAGCCATAGGAGCTTATAGCTAATAACTGTGACTCATTGCTCTCCCCAATTCCATCAAATTCAAAAGCATATATTAAAACTTCAGTTGAACTAGCTAAAGGCTCTCTTGTCTGTCATCTACTTATGAGCAGAACCAATAATAGTCTTTGTTGAACTGACTGAAGCTTCTCAGTGTTAAACTCATTTTGTGAATAGAGTAGAAATAAAATATTCTTAAACACTTTAGAAACTGACAAATAGAAAAGCTGTTCAAGTCCAGTGCTTTTTTTAGATCTTTGCTTTCTAAAAATCAACTGGCCAGCTAACTGAAATGGTGGCATGTGAAGCCAGTTCTGCTTGCTGCTCCCACTTCTCTTCCAGATCGTGAGCTCCATCAGTGAGAAACTGTCATTTCCTATCTGAAACCTTAGAGCTTACGAAACAAAGACAGCACCCAGTAAATTCTTGAGTGAATTTGAATGACTAGCAAATAGATACAAAGTGAAGTATTATCACCAGTATTTTGGAGTCAATCAGATAAGGTTGTCTACTCCTGTCCTCTCTCCTACAATCTCTACTTCACACCCTTGAATAAGCATGGTTTGATTTTGCCTATATGCTTGTGGCGGGAGCCGGGGGGGATGTATATAGCATGAATGATTCCATGGGGTACCCACCTTACAAACTCACCTTCTCTTCCATCTCTAGTTTAAGATCAGGAAGATGTAAAAGGCAGTCATAACTTTCCTGCACCTTCTGTAAAGGTGTTTTACATAATTTATATGTCCGTTAAGTATTTTCCTTAGGATATGTGATTCCTTTATATTGAATTTGTAATTCATACAATTAATTAGCAGAGGGGAAAGATAAACATGAAAGTACTTTTAAAAGAGGGCATTGGCAGGACTCCCCTGGTGGTCCAGTGGTTAAGAATATACCTGCCAATGCAGGGGACATGGGTTCGATCCCTGGTCCAGGAAGAGTCCACATTCTGCAGAGCAGTTAGGCCCCTATGCCACGACTACTGAGGATCCACGCCCGGAGCCTGAGCTCTGCAGCAAGAGAAACTGTTGCAGTGGTCCCACAGGCCGCAACCTGCGTAGCCCCTGCTCACCGCAGAGAGAAAGCGCGCAGGCAGCAAAGAAGACCCACTCACTCAAAAATAGACCATAAAATGATTTCTCAAAAAAAAAGCGGGCAGTGGCATAGGATGGGCAAATATCAGACCGCCAACAAGAAACATTCTATGGGAGTCGAGGCAGGAACACAACCTGACCGTGGACTTGGGAAACCTGGATTCCAGGCCTGCTGCCCCTCTGAGTAGCTGGGAGAACTATACTGGTCCTTGGGTCCTTGTTTGTGTCCTCATCTGGAAAATGAGGGGGCTCAGTGACCTTTAAGATTCCTTCCAATTCTGTGGTTCCATGTGTCATGTGACTTTTAAATAACAGAGTACTTGAATTGCCAAAACTTAAGCCTTTTTTGTTTTGTTCTATTGTGCCTTCACCACATCGTTGTGATGTAAACATGAGTTTTCAGAATTTCCATTTTTCAAATGGGAGTCTGAGCCGGGTGACTTTGGGTCATATGATAGATTGCCTAACCTCATTTTAGACAGCTTCCTTAGATCATCAGATGTTTAAGAGAAAAACAATCTAGTCTCTTCAAGACAAGAGAGCTTATTCTATACCACTGTTACGTTGGTCTCATCAGTTATCCCCTAGCTTTTCCAGTCACGTTAAATTGAGTAACCCCACTTTTCACAGTTCCCCCACCAGCCTGTTATTTGCAGTGATCTCTAGAACAAATGCCAAGTGAAAATCCCCATGCACGCTTCATAGGATGAGTTCCTATCATAATCCCCCTTTTCACAAGGAACTCCCCAGTTTTGCCCCCTTGCTAATATTAGAGCACTCTTCTAGATTCTTAAAGTTTACCCACTTCTTCTCCACCCTGAATCTGCCTGCAATGCAGGAGACACTGGTTCATTTCCTGGGTCAGGAAGATCTGCTGGAGAAGGAATAGGCTACCCATTCCAGTATCCTTGGGCTTCTCTTGCGGCTCAACTGGTAAAGAATCCACCTGCAATGCAGGAGACCTGGGTTCCATCCCTGGACTGGGAAGATCCCCTGAAGAAGGGAAAGCCTAGCCACTCCAGTATTCTGGCCTGGAGAATTCCGTGGGAGGTATAGACCATGGGTATCAAAGAGTCAGACACGACTGAGTAACTTTCACTTTCACTTTCTCCACCCTAAACACTGGATCACTACTCCTTCCATTAGCATTTTAAAAGTTTTGAGGGATGGACCATTTGTAGTGTTCTCAAGGCAAGAATACTGAAGTGGTTTGCCATTCTCTTCTCCAGTGGACCACATTTTGTCAGAACTCTCCACCATGACCCGTCCGTCTTGGGTGGCCCTACACTGCATGTTTCATAGTTCCACTGAGTTAGACAAGGCTGTGGGCCATGTGATCAGATTGGTTAGTTTTCTGTGATTGCGGTTTTCAGTCTGTCTGCCCTCTGATGGAGAAGGATAAGAGGCTTATGGAAGCTTCCTGCTGGGAGAGACTGACTGAGGGGGAAACTGGATCTTGTTCTGATGGGCGGGGCCATGCTCAGTAAACCTTTCCTCCAATTTTCTGTTGATTGGCAGAGCTGTGTTCCCTCCCTTTTGTTTGACCTGGGGCCAAACTATGGTGGAGGTAATGAGGATAATGACAACCTCCTTCAAAAGGTCCCATGATGCACTGCTGCACTCAGTGCCCCCAGCCCTGCAGCAGGCCACTGCTGACCACGCCTCCCCAGAGACTCCTGGACACTCACGGGCAAGTCTGGGGCATTCTCTTGTGGGGTCACTGCTCCTTTCTCCTGGGTCCTGATGTGCACAAGGTTCTGTTTGTGCCCTCCAAGAGTCTGTTTCCAGTCCTGTGTAAGTTCTGGCTGCTCTATGGTGGGGTTAATGGCGACCTCCTCCAAGAGCGCTTATGCCATACCCAGGTCTGCTGCACCCAGAGCCCCTGCCCCTGCAGCAGGCTACTGCTGACCCGCACCTCCTCAGGAGACCCTCAGACACAGTTCTGGCTCAGTCTTTGTGAGGTCTCTAGGTCCTGGTGCACACACGGTTTGTTTGAACCCTCTGAGTGTCTCTGGCAGGTATGGGATTTGATTCTAAATGTGATTTCGCCACTCTCCTGTCTTTCTGGGGCTTCTCCTTTGCTTTTGGACATGGGGCTTTTTTTTTTTTTTTTTTTTTTT
>SJYX01020679.1:7805-35054 GCA_006410675.1 Oreotragus oreotragus
CTCCCCGTCTCAGCCGTCCTTCCCCCTCACCCCTGTCCCTCCATCTGTTCCCTCCTCAGGGGGAAACATATTTCCATTCCTGTCAGTATTCTCTTATCCAAATGTGTGAAAATATTAATAGGTACTTTCATAAATTACGTCTTATTTGCAGTACCATCGTGAAATAAAGGGTTATCATCATCTTGTTGATCACAATTTTATAGCCAAGGAGCAGGGTTAGGGCTCAAATTCATGTTTGCTGATACAAGATACCCATAGTTAACCATGTTTTTCTGCTTGGTGAACTTTTTGTGAAATGGTAAATCTTCCAGAAAACTCTATATAGAGCACTTAAAAAAAAAAAGTATCTGCCTTTCAGACTGGTGGACCAGACAACGTCCGGCTGACTTCTCGTCTGGGAGAGAAATATGTCAACATCATGAACATGCTTGTTTTCACACTGCCTGGAACTCCCATAACTTACTATGGGGAAGAAATTGGAATGAGAAACATTTTAGCCGCAAATCTTAACGAAACCTATGATTTTGTAAGTTAATATAACTTAACCATGCACCACACCTCATTTTTTTGCCACATCAAAGAATTTACTATTTCTATTCTGCTACCCAAATCATGATTACTTAGCTTTTGTTTCTTACTGTTAGGCAGTGATAATTTTTCAGCTTTCTTGATTGGTGAGCTTGTCAAAAATGCTGCTCCCTGAGCCATGCAAGTGAGTTTTTCACCTAGAACCCAGCATCTGCATTTCAACGATATTTTCTAGCCAATTCTCAGGTGAACTAAGATTTTAGAAGCCCTGTTTTGAGATTCTTACTGTTAGGCAGTGATAATTTTTCAGCTTTCTTGATTGGTGAGCTTGTCAAAAATGCTGCTCCCTGAGCCATGCAAGTGAGTTTTTCACCTAGAACCCAGCATCTGCATTTCAACGATATTTTCTAGCCAATTCTCAGGTGAACTAAGATTTTAGAAGCCCTGTTTTGAGTTTGGAATATTATTCATTGCCTTCTACCTGAAACATGGAGTTAAGGACACCAATTATAGTGCTTGTCTGTATTGCTAGATCTGGCCTGGCCATAGCACAAAGATTCTTCCTTTTATGTTAACAAATGTTATGTACAACCTTAGGCCTGAATAGTTTAAATTTTCTCTTTGAGGCTCTGGATTTCACAATTATGTTGCTGAGCAGATAAATGATCTTGAACCTGTAATTTGTATGGTTAGCTTTAAATTGCGGAGAAGGTGATGGCACCCCACTCCAGTACTCTTGCCTGGAAAATCCCATGGATGGAGGAGCCTGGTGNTTTTTTTGCCACATCAAAGAATTTACTATTTCTATTCTGCTACCCAAATCATGATTACTTAGCTTTTGTTTCTTACTGTTAGGCAGTGATAATTTTTCAGCTTTCTTGATTGGTGAGCTTGTCAAAAATGCTGCTCCCTGAGCCATGCAAGTGAGTTTTTCACCTAGAACCCAGCATCTGCATTTCAACGATATTTTCTAGCCAATTCTCAGGTGAACTAAGATTTTAGAAGCCCTGTTTTGAGTTTGGAATATTATTCATTGCCTTCTACCTGAAACATGGAGTTAAGGACACCAATTATAGTGCTTGTCTGTATTGCTAGATCTGGCTTGGCCATAGCACAAAGATTCTTCCTTTTATGTTAACAAATGTTATGTACAACCTTAGGCCTGAATAGTTTAAATTTTCTCTTTGAGGCTCTGGATTTCACAATTATGTTGCTGAGCAGATAAATGATCTTGAACCTGTAATTTGTATGGTTAGCTTTAAATTGCGGAGAAGGTGATGGCACCCCACTCCAGTACTCTTGCCTGGAAAATCCCATGGATGGAGGAGCCTGGTGGGCTGCAGTCCATGGGGTCGCTAAGAGTCGGACACGACTGAGCCACTTCACTTTCACTTTCATGCACTGGAGAAGGAAATGGCAACCCACTCCAGTGTTCTTGCCTGGGGAATCCCAGGGACAGGGGAGCCTAGTGGGCTGCCGTCTAGGGGGTCGCACAGAGTCGGACATGACTGAAGCGACTTAGCAGCAACAGCTTTAAATTGTGAGATCCAATTTCCCTAATATTTGGTCAAAGTGAAACCTTTTCTATTTAAGCCCCTAAATTTTTGTATGTACTGATGCAATAACCAGGCTAAAAAGGATATAATCTAGGCTTACTTGTACATGTCTGTATACCTGAAGTCACCAGTGCTGTATCACAGTAGAATGAGTCTGTAAATGGCACGTTTTGAAGTCTGACATTATTCATTTTTAGGGAAAACCAGCAAAGAGTCCAAGCACGTATTGATGTTCAGTTAGTAGTTTATTCACACTCAAGATGTCATTAAACTGTTTTCCAATAAGGTGTAAAGCTGGTTTTAAGTACTGAATGTTAAAGCCTTTTCCTTGTGAATGCTAATGAATTTGAGTACTAGCTGAGAAATCAGGGAATTAAATACTTATTACCAATAAATTATGGCCAAATTACATTTCTTTTAATAACCAGATAACTGTTTTTTTCTTTATGGTCTTGATATAGGGTACTCTTTTCTCAAAGTCACCAATGCAGTGGGACAATAGCTCAAATGCTGGTTTTTCTGAAGGCAATCATACCTGGTTACCCACCAGTTCAGATTACCATACTGTGAATGTTGATGTAAGTATCCATGAAAACTTTATGCTGACTCCAGAAACAGGAAATGAGTTTCTGTTGCTGACAAGATACACTCCCCTTGAGTTGTCTCAAAAGTAAACTGGTGTTCTTTAAATCAAGGTATGAAATATTAAGGACATTTTATGGAGGTCTTTCAGCAAGCCAGCTATCCTTTCTCCTTTCCTTTCTCTCCAAAGGAAGGAAGGAAAGTAGATAAATCAATCTAGGGCAAGATTCTTAAGAGCAAGGCTGTTTACCCACAGAAACTAAAGACATGAATTATCCCTAGAAGGAGCTGCTCTGGAAAAGCATTCCCTCCAGCTTTGGCCTTTACTGTTTCTTGTTCTCATGGTGATTGAGTCTGCCAAGTTCAGCAAACAGATTTCTTAAACAGGAATGCATTAATTCCAACAAAATTCCAAACACATTTCCTCAGATCAGAAAAATGTGAAATAGTTTCAGGTGTTTTCATGGCAAAACACACTCTAAACTACTTAAGTGGAAGAGAAATTATTGGCATCACGTGAGGATACAAGTTTTATAGCATCTACTAAGTATTCTGAAAACACACCCCAGAATATTCTAACATAGAACTTCAAGTAAACCCTCCTGGTTCCACAACTTACGGCTCCAAGCACCACAGGGATAAATTTGTAGGTAGGTCCGTGAGACACAAAATCTGTATTTTAACATTGTGTTTTGGATTAAGTGTACTTACTGATTTTCACTATGTCCAAATGTCCGGGATACTCCCATAGGCCAATGTGAATCTGATACGTAAGAAATCTTACGTAAAAACGTACACCAGCACAGATGGGAAAACGTGAGTGCCAATTACAGTAATGGTCAGATTAGTCAAGTCTTTCAAATGATCATGAGTCATGCTTGGGGGGATGCTATGTCATAATCAAGGTGACCAAAAGTCTGAGGGAATGCCATTTTAATAAAACACCTGAATAAGAGCCCTAGAATAAGGTGAGAATTTAATTTGTAGAAGATAGAAAGTAAAATTAAGATGACAGAGAAACAAGAGCAGAGAGGCCAGTCTGACATATCACGCAGGAGCAAACAGCACTGGCGGGCACAGGCGAGAGCACTGCGGGGCTGTCCCTGCCCCACTGTGACTGGCTGCCCAAGAATCCGCCTGAGGAGGAGACCCAGGGCCTGACTGGCGATCAGACTTCGCTGAATGAGTAGAGCAAAGCCCGAGACAGCGGTAAACTTCTACAAGCACAGAGGAAAGAGAGGCAGCAGCAGAAAAGCCAGTCCTAGTGATGTCCCTGGGGGGTTCACCGAGGAGTGATCTCAGAAATAAGCGCTTTTACTCCTCAATTCACAGAGGCCTTCAGAGGAGGGCAGGACCCTAGGTCTGATTACTGTTAAGCAGGAAAAGAACCCCCACACCCCCAAAGACAAACCAGACCTACCTCCAGCGTGGCTTTTTGCAGTTACTAGAGACAGGCAACTGAAGACAGGCAAACATGGAGTATCAAATACAAAAGTAAATGAATCACCAAAAATTACACTACATTTGAGAACAATTAAGACCATGAGAGGCACTAAGAAAACCCTGAAGAAAGCAAAGAAAATAGTGACATAAGACTCCATTACTCATAAAATCGCCCCTTCCCTGGTAGGTTATTTTATGTAGTCCCTTAACTCTTTTAAAGAAGTGATTTGATATCTTAGAAATGTAAAAATATTGTCAAAATAAACAATACAATAAGAGATTCTAATTACTGTGCTGGAAAACTGATGCAAGATTTTATCCCAGGGTGTACTATAAAAAGGCAAAGAAGGTTTTTTTTTTAAACACAACATGATTGTATTTTAATAAACAACCAAAAATATAAAATACTATAAATGAAATGATGGCAAATGGATGGCAATAAAATATGGTATTTATTTGTAAATGATTAACATCTTTAGTCATAAAAGAGTTGTTAGAACCAGTTACAAAGATATTGATATTTCAAGGGAAATGGAAAAAAAAAAAAGGCAAAGAAGTTAACAGTATAGAGAGAACATTTTTGATATGTGGAGAATAAATCTAGGAATTCCAACATATAACAAAAAGTGAGTTCTAGAAAAGAACAGAGAGGGATAAAGAGAAAACCATAAAAATACACAGAAAGAAATCAAACTTGAAAACAGATTGTCTGAGAAAAGGACTAAAAATTGAACTGGCATCAGCTTTCTCAACCGGATACTAAAACACATTAGAACGTGACCTTCACAGTTGTAATGGAAACTTGATTCTAAAGCAAGAATCCTATATCCACTTAAACTGGCATTCAAGAGCAAAAATGGAAAAACAAGGACAGAAGGGTTACCATGTGTAGCCAGTTTCTGAAAGAGAAACTGGGGACTCCAACAAAACCAAAAGGAATCTAAAAGGAAGACATGATGTGTAAAATATAGTGGGGAAAAAGAATCAGCAAAATTTAAGGATGAATATTTTTTGATATATAATGTAAAACAAGGTATTCTGGAGTAAAAATGCTAGCGGTATATTTCTATATGGGAAGCAGTGGCAGGGAAGGGCTGCGTGTAAGAGCGAGTGCGTGAGCACACATGTGCGGGAGGCAATGCACTTTGGAAGGATGGAGACGGAGTAATGCACTCTAGAGTTGAGCTGTCCAGGAACCACCAATCACTGTGATAACTGAAATTCAACAGAATTAAAAGTTCAGTTCCTGTGTCACAAGAGCAACCTTTCAAGTGCTCAGTAGCCAGGGGCTACCACATTGTACAGCACAAATACAGAGCTTTCAGCACTGCAGGAAGTTATACTCAACAGCACTGCTGTGTTAAGAAAAATGTTTTTAAAGGGTCATTACAGTTTTCAGGGTAACTATTAGAAGAACAGACATAAATGATAATTTTCAAAGGATATTAGAAGGGGAAGAAAAGTACATAAAGAAAGCCAAGTGATCCAATAAAAAGCTAAAAGAAAGAAGATAAAACAATAGTGCAATTAAGATAAAAGATGAAATAAGGCTACAGGATTATGTCTGGTAATCACAGATATAAATGGCTTAAATTCACCTATTAAAAGATAAAAACTCTTGGATTAGAAAACAAAGACAAAATCTGACATAAGAGACATAGCTAAAATAAAAGGGCCCAGAAAGATTGCCAGCCGACTATCGCTTTCAAAGCAAAAAAATGTATATAGCTTTTAATTTAGTAATTTCATTCCTAGATATCTCTTCCAGAAGACTCTGGAAATGATTTATATATTTTATCAATAGAAAGCCAGCTGAATCAATTACAGTTAATCTATACAAGAGACAAGTATGAAATTTTTAATGCATATTAAAATCATATTCAGAGTGGATTGGTATGAGATGACCTCTGACCTACTAAATAATAATAATAATAAAAAGGCTACAGAATGGTAACATGCCACACTATTTGTGTGAAGAAGGAAAAAGTATGTTTACCTATGTTTGCATAGGTACTGAATGTAACATTTCCTATGATACATAAAATGGAAGAATATATACACAGTAAGAGTGTATCTCTGGGAGAGAAAATAGAAAGCTAAGGGAAGAGGTTGAAGAAAACCATTTTATTTGTATATTATTCTGATAGTTGAATTTTATATTGTATACATGCATTGTCTATTTTAAAAAATAAAGTTACAAAAAGCAGGTGGGGAAATATTTAATAGCAGACAAAATAGAATTCAATATGAAAAGCATTATGAGACAAAGGCAGTTTTCAAGAATTGATAAAAGAACATTCCACTATAAATAATGATAAAAGAACATTCCGCTATAAATCTATACATCTAACAATAGCTTCAAAATATATAAAACAAGTACTCTGAGAACTGCAAAGAGAAACTAAGACACTTGAACATGCCTCTAGAAAGTGGTAAATCAAGCAGACAAAAGGACCACTTACTGGGCACTTTTTATGTAAGTGGCACCGAACTATGCTTTTTCATGCATTATCTAAGGCTATACAAAATGTTAATAGTAAGTTGACAAGTCATATACATATACCATATGCATGTACCATAAATANTATCTAAGGCTATACAAAATGTTAATAGTAAGTTGACAAGTCATATACATATACCATATGCATGTACCACAAATACCTCTGTACCTGATAAACACAGAATAGACATTTTTTCCGGACATTTATTAAATACCACACATTGGACACCTGCCCCAAATAACCACCACTACTGCTGAAGTCAACATGACTGGCAAGACTATAATGAATGAATGTTATCACTGACTTGGTAACAGATTATATGAAGACAAATCTGGCATTATGTATCAAGTAGCCATACTCTTTGACACAGTAATTGTCTTTCTGATATCTGTGTCATAAATAAATAATGCAAATTTTGGGGAAGCATATTAGAAACTCAAATGTCAAAATGAAATGGTTAAGTATGGTATAACCATTCAACTGGATTATTATTCCGCCATTAAAATGACATTTAATAACAGAAGATGTTTGAAATGTTAAAGGAAAACAAGAAAAATATAACATTAAATTATGTCTGTTTTATGTAGCTATAAAATTTACCTCAATCTTAATGGACATATATTACTTTTATGGGTAAAAATAAAGTAGTGCAATCTCTTTCACTTCAGACAGCATTTTGCTTTGCATCTTTTTTTTGCAATTTTCTGTTCATAACTAGCATCTCCTGAAGTTACACCAACCTTCATATTATTCTACAAAAGAGAGCAGAGAAACCCCAATTCAACAGAAGTCCCTGGAGTCCATGGCCAGGATGGCTGCTTTTCTGCCAGTTAAATGTATAAAAGGGATTTATTTGGGCAAGTTAAGTATCTGTTAAATTAGATATGGACATTTAGTGGAGTCAAATTTGACGTCCAAATCAGCTGTGGCTAAAATGTAGCAGAAAACTGTGCACTCTGCAAGGACTCCCAGACAAGGTGAAACCGTACCTGTAGTTGCTATTAGCAGCTAAGTAAACCATCCAGTTCAGTCTCAGTCCTGTCTGACTCTTTGCTACCCCATGGACTATGCTTCCCTATTTAGTCACACTTAAAATTTAGTAGTTATTTTAAGGGACAAAACTGAAGCAAGTTTTCTCGGGAAATAATTCTTGATACTCTAAGAATCAAACATTTATGTTAATATTCTTTTTTTTTTTGTTAAATAGGTCCAAAAGACTCAGCCCAGATCAGCACTGAAGTTATATCAAGAATTAAGCCTGCTTCATGCCAATGAGCTGCTCCTCAGCAGGGGGTGGTTTTGCTACTTGAGGAATGACAACCATTCTATCATGTACACCAGAGAGCTGGATGGGATAAACAAAGTCTTCCTCATGGTTCTGAATTTTGGAGAATCATCACTGCTAAATCTAAAGGAAATGATTTCAAATATTCCCACAAGGGTGAGGATAAGGTTAAGTACCAATTCTGCCGACAGCGGCCGTGAAGTTGACACGCATGCTGTTACACTGGCCAGTGGAGAAGGACTCATCCTTGAATACAACACTAGGAATCTCCTTCATCGTCAAACAGCTTTCAAAGATAGATGTTTTGTTTCCAACCGGGCATGCTATTCCAGGGTATTAAACATACTGTACAGCTTGTGTTAGGCACCTCTTTGAAAGAGATGGAGACACTCTAAGCATTTGCAGTAACTTCACATATAGCAGCAAGCTCTGGGTAAACTTTAGGAGTGGTCATTAATAATTCTTTTTTTTGGCTGCACCATGTGGCATGTAGGATCTTAGTTCTCTGGCCCAGGATCAAACCTGTGCCCCCTGCACTGGGAGCATGAAGTCTTAACCATTGGACTTCCAGGGAAGTCCCAAATGGTCATTAATTCTGATATATTTCTGTAACTTGAGTGAAACCACTTTAGGGAAGGTTCTTAAATGTTTTTCAAGAATAATAAAATGTTTAAAAGAAAATTATCACTTGCAGGAACTTGTAACTTTTTGAAATAACATCAATAAAAGATGATCAGAGCACCTAGGACTCCAGATGATTAGAAAGATCTAATGAATTTTAATGGGAAGCATGGATGATTAGAAAGATCTAATGAATTTTAATGGGAAACACGTTACCTTCTTCCATAAAATGCAGGTATAGAAATTGGAGGATGACTTAATTGCCAGAGTGCCTAAAATTTTTCACTAGCAGAAATAGGACCTTGATGTGTAAACTGTTCAAAGAAAATCATAGTAAAACTCTGTTCTGACAGGACAAAGGGGAGACTTCTGCTGTCAGCAGCCCTTCCCTCACTCCTTTCTCTCTGTGCTTCTATGCAGCATGGTTTGAAAATTACTTCCTGGGTTAAGGGGCATGTGCCTCAGTGTAGACAACGGTATAAGCAAGTGAGCCGTTTATGAAAGCAAATTTGGATGGAGAATAACATTTTTAAAAAATTATTTACTAACTTAAAAAACTCACTTTTGTGAACGTAATTGGAAATATGACTATGAAAGACTTCAGTGTGTTTCCAGTTCCCAACGAAAGCAGCATTTCAGAATTTTAGATATTTCTTAAGATTGTCGAAAACACTGGTGCTGTCAAGTCCAAGTTCCTCATACAGGAATTTAATTTGGGCTGTAATCTAAAAGAAATGCATTAAAAAAAAAATTAGAAGGCCTCTGCGGTAAAACTGCAGTGTTCCAAGTCTCTCCTTGTCTATCCATCTTCATGTGACTATGAAATCAGCAATTAACGGCAAGACAATGTTTTTATTTGGCACAGAAGTGGAAGCCCCCAGTGACAGATCCCATTACTTGCTCTGACAGAGCTTGCTCATCAGGAACCTGTCCTCTTTACTCACGCAGCATTTCTCCCCTTCCAAGTCTAAGCCACAGACCCAAAAGCTGGTGAAGCAGCCTGCGCAGCCCTGTGTAACCACATTACATCACTACTTGGGGATCTACCACCTTAGAGGGGCTTGACAACATACCTTTTTGTGAGAATCCTCAAGCACATGGTTGCCTCCAGGCTGAATATCTAAAATAATACTGGGGACTTGATAGCCTGAAAGAGTTAACATATGAAGCAATTAGAAGGGTTTTGGCTAATTGAGACCCACCCTTTCACCCCCTCTACTTTTCAAGCACTCTATTAAAATAATAGTGAAGATGCTGCTGCTGCTAAGTTGCTTCAGTCATGTCCGACTCTGTGCGACCCCACAGACGGCAACCCACCAGGCTCCTCTGTCCCTGGGATTCTCCAGGCAAGAACACTGGAGTGGGTTGCCAATTCCTTCTCCAATGCATGCATGCATGCTAAGTCCCTTCAGTCGTGTCCGACTCTGTGTGACCCTATGGACAGCAGCCCACCAGGCTCCTCTGTCCACCGGATTCTCTAGGCAAGAATACTGGAGTGGGTTGCCACTTCCTTCTCCATAACAGTGAAGAAGGCATAAACCACCACCACCACCACCACTAACAAGAAGAGGTAGGAGGTGGGATGGGGTGGGGAGCAGTAGAAAACAAATTCCTGAAACAGGAAATGTAGGAGGAGGCCCAGACAGAGGAAGGTGGATGGAAAGACAAATGGAGAAGGTTGTGACCTAGGAAGAAGCTAATGGGTCCTATGGAATCTGAGAGCCCTGTGACTTGGAAACACCAGCTATAGCCATGGGTGTGAGTGAGATGTGGAACTGAATAGAAGGCAACTGTGTGAAAACTTATACGTGAGCTCTTTCCACCCTGAGCCCAGATGTTCCTATGTCTTGACAAGGAAAAAAAGGTAAGAGTTCTTTAATACAACTGAAAGATCTAGAGAAAATTAGAGCTGCTATTTTGGGCACGGACGCTCCAGAGCAAAAACTTTAAAGAATTCCAAGAATAATAGCTCAATTAGTTTTGTTAAATGAACGAATGGTATGATATAGTATGATGCTATACCTCCAAGTTACGTTTGATAAATATAAGTTTACTTCTTCCTTTGTGCCCTGCCTTCCTTTTTAACGCTGTCCTTTGAAAAAGAGGCAAGGCAGCCATAGTCATTACATTTGCTTCTACTGGGCAGTCAACACAGGATAACAGTGATTTGCCTATGATTGTGGGTGGCTGATTTGGTCTGCAGCGTGACAGGTGCCGCTCCGAGCAGCCCACTGACGGCGACGGTCCCTGCTCCCCGCTGGTTTCCTACCTTCCCCGCTGTCCTTAGCATGCTCTGCGATGGCTTCCTTGAGTTTCTCTGTATAGTTTACGATTCCTTTCAGAGGTACACGTTCGTCATTTTCATAAGCTGTTATGTGAATTGAAGGATAATGCTGAAAGGAAAGAGATGTACAAAGAATTTATGATCCCATTCCTTATGGATTATGAAAACCAATTACCTTATGGATTATGAAGAACAATTATCTCTATTTTTGCCCCTAAGTGATAGACTTTTTTTTCTCCCCTCATTTGATATTTTTGAGATTTACAGCATCCCAATACTAGACTATTTGTTACCTGGAATAACCTTTTCTTGACTAGTGAGACCTTGATCCTACCGAATCTAGTCTCCTGAGCTATTAAACGGAAACAAACAAGGAGTATGAGCAGGGAAGGGGCTGGAAGGTGTCTGAGTATTATAAGGAGAAACAATATTAAGGCCTTACTAAATTCCTGCTTCACCTCGGATACACATCCTTCTAATTATTTTCTCTGTCACTTCAGGATAGTATTACAACTGCCTTTCACTACCTGAGGTTTAATATTTTGACAGGGACAGTAACGTTTTATGTAGTTCTTGTGTTTTTCATCAGATGAAGGATTTCCCCATTCCTCTAATTCTTCTAATGTCAGAGGAAGTGTAGTGTCCATCATGGTGTTGAGAACATCCAAGAAAGGTGCCTTAAAAAAAAAGTCAGAGAGATATAAACTTCAATTAATAAAATGGTAAAATGAATTTCAGATAAATACTACACTTTATGAATATACATGCTGACGTGAAAGAACAGAGCTCAAGCAGCAATGTACATTCCCAGGAGCCAGATTAATTACCCAGTCTGTAACCAGGGCCTGAGATTTGTAACTGGCTTTTAAGGTATTCAGACTCCTTGAATGACAAAAGGTTTATCTCCCAATTTCACAATTTTTGCTTTTAGTTTTCTTTTTTTCATATAATAAGTACTGCCACCTTACATCCACTAGGCTCTATTAAAAAAAAGTGTTGGCGATGACGTGGAGAAACGGGAACACTTGTGCATTGTTAGTGGGGATGTAAAATGGTACAGACAGTGTATTGGTTTCTCAAAAAATTAAACTCAGAATTGCCACATGCTCCAGCAATTCTATTCCTAGGTGTGTACCCAAAGGAAATTAAACCAGGGTCTTGACGAGTACACCCCTGTTCACAACAGTACTGGAAGTAACCCAAGGGTCCACTGATGGATGGATAAGCAAAATATAAATGCAATGATACAATGAAATTCAACCTTAAAAATAAAGACACTTGCACAATGGACCTTAAGGAAATTACCTAAGTGAAAAAACCACTTGTAAAGAGACTTATATTGCATGATTCCATTTATATAGGAGGTACCTTAGTGTAGTCAAATTCAAAGAAAACTAGAATGATGGTTACCAGAGCCTAGGGGAAGGGGGAGTTGGAGAGTTGCTACTTAATGGGTACAGAGTNGCACAATGGACCTTAAGGAAATTACCTAAGTGAAAAAACCACTTGTAAAGAGACTTATATTGCATGATTCCATTTATATAGGAGGTACCTTAGTGTAGTCAAATTCAAAGAAAACTAGAATGATGGTTACCAGAGCCTAGGGGAAGGGGGAGTTGGAGAGTTGCTACTTAATGGGTACAGAGTTTCAGGTTTGCAAGATTAGTTATAGAAACTGACTGTACAACAGTGTGAATGTATTTAATGCTACTGAAATGTACACACTTAAAAATGGTTACGATGATAAATTTTATGTTATTTTACCACAATTAATAAAACTCCCAGAACACATGAATAAACTCAGCTGGACACTTTACATTATAACAAGGTAATAAATCCTAACTGAAGAAAATCTGAAAAATATCCAAGTTGAAAAAGAAAATCACTCATTGGCTTATAACCAGTGTTAAAAGAAATGGCAGCTGCTTTGTTCATGAAGCCATTATAATCTTCTGATAACCTGTTTCTCAGCTTTGTTTTCTATTAACATTAAGCAAGTACATTGGGCAAATGCAATTCTTTTTGTCTGTCTAATATCTTTGCCTTAGCTCCTTTTTTGGATTTAGAGTATCTGTAAGTCTGTGCGGTCGCTAGAGTCAGACACGACTGAGTGACTTCACTTTCACTTTTCACTTTCATGCACTGGAGAAGGAAATGGCAACCCACTCCAGTGTTCTTGCCTGGAGAATCCCAGGGATGGGGAAGCTGGGTGGGCTGCTGTCTATGGGGTCGCACATAGTCGGACAAGACTGAAGTGACTTAGCAGCAGCAGCAGCAGCCTTATGACACTGGGTGCCTCTCACTGTTAGAGATGCTAAATGCCAGATAGGTCCCGTCCCAGCTTTGCCTCAGAGTGAGAGTAGCCACATAATTTAGTTTTACCAGTCAGACATAATATGCCCCAAATTCTGAATGAACTGTTGGATATTTAGGTTAACTCCATGTCTTCATTGTTACAAGCAATGTGGGGTAAATATACTTAGACACACATTTCTGATGATTTCCTTTATGACTTCTAAAGTCAAAGTATTTCTCAAAGTCAGAAGTTAGTCACATTTTCTTTATAATTCTGCCATTATTATCTTTTTGCATGGAGTTTTTTCCTTTCTATACTTAATGTTTCTATTAAAAACAGATTTACAGGGTAAGATTATTTAACACTTATTTACTTCATTCAAGCCTACAGTATACCCCACACCCTCAAAATTAAAAAAAAAAAAACCCTGAAAATAATTTACTTTCTCTAATTATCTTCTAGAGTTATCTACTGCAGAAGAACAAAATGTGTCACCCCCAGATTATTCTAAGCTGAAAATAGTCAAGGTCGAAAAAGTCTCAGAAAGAAACTTTGACCTCTTCTATAACTGCCTGAAGAATTTAGACAGAGGGCCTATTACAGGAATATCACCAGATAATAAATATGGATGACATGCGCTGGGGAAACGCTTAGAGACCAGAGTCCACTCTGTGTTCCCTTGTCTCTGCTAACAAACATTTGTTCATCAGACTTTCACTTTTCCATCTCCACGTGAACTGAGTTCTTCGTCCTGAAGTCCCAAATCAGTACCTCCAACATCCTCTTTCACCTTTAGCTGAAGACAGTATTTAAGGTGAGAGCTCTGGTCTTTGTGGTGAGCCACTCAGTTTCCCTGGGTCTCTCCCATGTATACATGTCACTAAACTTTTGTTTCATTTTCTCCTGTTAATCTGCCTTGTGTTAATTTGATTCTTAGACCACCCAGAAGAACCTAGAAGGGAACAGGAAAATGTCCTCTGCCCCTACACTAACCAGGAAGCAGGAGAATGGTGGAGCTGAATGAGCTGCTATAATTTCATAATTTTGGACACCAGCAAAAGACTATAGAGCCTTTGCAGAACAGCTCAAAGTATTTCAACTGAAGTACAGAAAAACTACTCCTAAAGACCACTAATAAGAATGGAGTATCTGAAAATAAAGAGACCCTAAATGTTGATGCCAACAGAGCCAAAGGATTTCACGCATTCCAGAGTCAGTGTGCTCAGCCTGACTTCCTAGATCTGGTGTATCATATATGCTTTGCCGCTTTTCCACCAACTCTAAATGCTCTTACAGATACAAAATGATCAGTGAGAATAGCCACTAATATCCTTTAGTGGAAATCCTTAAAAATCAATAAAGAATACTGTCAGGAACTTTTCCCATAGCTACAATTCTCTGTTTAAAATTTAAAAACTCTGCTATACTTCTATGCAATGGTAAAACTGGAAAAGGAAATTTTTCTTAGAGCATCTATTACTTCACGCCTCCCTATTAGGTAAACAGTAGAGACAGTACTCACCTCCAAAGTCACAGCTCTCAGCAGTTCTGGACTAGAATTACACAATGCTCCCACAAGCACCCCTCCAGCACTGAAAGCAGTCAGGGCTGTTAGACTTGGCTGAGAGAAGCCTTGGTCATGAAGCGTCTTAATGCAAGCCTCTAAGTCAGCAAGGCCATTGAGTTTTTTAGTTAGCCGGCCGTCAGCGTGCCACTGGAGGCCTAACTCACCACCTCCCCTGAAATTAAAGGGCAAGAAGGTTTTAGTGGGGAAAAAATAATGATATGGGTCAGGGTCAGCAAACTATAGCCTGTGGGCTAAATTTGCCCAGAGGCCTGTTTTTATATGGCCCTTGAGCAGAGAAGGATTTTTATATTTTTAAAGGTTGGGGAAAAAAATAAGTATCAACCAGGAATATGCAGTGGAGACCATATGTGGCCTGCAAAACTTAAAATGTTTACTATTTAGTTCTTCAGAGAAAAAGTTTGCCAACCCCTGTTGCAGACAATCAAAACTTGATTCAACAAATATGCTTTGAGTGCCTGCTTGCTATTTACCAGGCATTGTGCTAAATGCAGGCCTTAAAAATATAAACAAGTAGAAATCCTCTCTCCTGGAGGTCATAATTTTTCGGGGAAAAATAGCTACCAAGCAACACAGTCACTGCTGTAACAGAAGCAAAACCAGAGCAGAGACTATGTGAGTCAGGAACATGAGTGCTTTGAGATGACACCTAAGCTGAGTCTTGAAGGAAGAATGTGAGTTCCCAGAAGGGCAAAGAAAGGGATGGCATCATCGACTCAATGGACATGAGTCTGAGCAAACTCTGGGGGACAGTGAAGGACAGGGAAGCCTGGTGTGCTACAGTCCATGGGGTCACGAAGGGTCAGACACGACGGAGAAACTGAACAACAAAAGGAAAGGGAAGGCATCAAGACACAGCATGTGGAAGGTCACAGAGGCTGTCATTTCAAATGATGTAGCAAAGGCTGCATGTGTAGGATGTACATGGCTGGAGAGGAGGGCATATTTGGGGAGTGCTGACAGACGCCACTATGAAGATAAGCCACATCATTAGGATGTTAATATGGAGGATTTGGATTTAGTGTGGAGATGGGAAAGTGGTAAAGGATTTAAACAGAAACAAAATACTTTTGTCTTGAAATCAGCAAAATAATATGGAAATTAGAGCGGAAAAAAGGGAGTCCAGCTTAAGAAGCTATTTTAGAAAAATCCAAACTCAGGAGAATGAAATGGAAACAATAATGTAGCTAAGTACAGAGACTGGTTTATCTATTCTAAAAATTCTAAAAATCTGGTGTAAAATCCTAAAAAGATACCCTTTTGCTCCTGGGATTAAATAATCCCAGACCCAGGGTTCTGCTAGTGAACCAGGTTCCACTAGCACAGGTTTAGGAGTACAAATGAGCAAATCAATGTTTGCTCCCCAGGATCTTGTTATTCCAGACATGTGATGATGCTCCAGCCCTCATATGCCACACAAAACATGACTCACCGAACATGACAGTATGCTAATATCCAGCCATCGTCCACCAACACCCGCCTTTCAGGCCTGAAATTCATTTTCAAATCCATTCCATAAGCTCCATACACTTGTACCAGGAGAGGTTTCTTCTGTAAGTCCTCAGAATCCGTTTTATGGAAAACAGTCATTGGCACTAACTTTCCATCCTGGAAATGAAGATGTATTATGCAGGTAAAGAAGTCTTTTGAAACAGTTTTATCCCCAATTTTATGTGATGCTTACTGATGTTGAGCAGCAACTTCATTTAATTAAGACAAAAGAGTTATGGTCTCAAAGTCCATCAGGGTCCTTAATTTTCAGCTACTCTGCTGACATGATATTAGAATAACTAGAAAAGATAGTAAGACTCTGGCTTGAAAATGGTTTATTAAATGTAACTTTTCATGACAGTTAAGTAACTTTATAATGAGTTATTCACTACTCAGTTTAACTGTTTTTTTTTCTTTCAGGACAAACCAAAATAACTATCAAGGTTACATATATTAGCATAGTATTCTTCCTATACCTCAGGTTATATATGGGCATTTCCTATCTTTGAATATATACAAATACGTTAACTAAAGAAGTTTAAACAACTCAATTTTTGGTACTCAATTGTCAGAATTCTCAGTCATTAAAACCTGAAATCTCTTACTAACCTAACACCCACTCACATCCTCTTCATCAACCTATTTAACTTTATTTTTTAATGTTTCAAAGTGGTTCAGGTTTTATAAATTTTAAAATCTAAATTATTTTTAAGTCAAACAATTGTACCTCAGTGTAGTTCTCTGGACAGATAAAATTAAGATAATATGAACTGATCTGATCTTCCTTTCATAGAAAAAGGGTAGAAATGTTGGTTGTCACCCTGCTTACAGAAACCAAGGAAAAAGCACAGGTTTACATAAGGAAAATAACATAACCAGGCCACTCTAATTTTTTTCACTCATTTTGAAAGCTTCACTTTGGGGCACTAGTGTGTTACCAAGGAAGAGCTCTTCCCCTCATTATTACGCTCAACTTGTTACAGCAGTGTAAATGAATTTTTACTTCTCAGGAAGGTTTATTGTTATAAAAAGATATAGGTGAATTTCTACAAAATAATCCTTCCCCCTTTCTAGCTTAACTGTTTTTTTTTTTCTTTTTGGTTGCACTGGTCTTCCCTGTGGCATACGGGCTTGGTTGCCCCACTGCATGTAGGATCTCAGTTCCTGACCAGAGATCAAACCCAAGTCCCGTGCATTGGAAGGTGGAATCTCAACCATTGGACCACCAGGCAAGTTCCTGTAGCTTAAGCTTTTTAAAAAAATAATCTCATTTTCTTATTTTTGGCTGTGCTGGGTCTTCACTGCTGAGTGGGCTTTTCCCTAGCTGCGGCGAGCGGGGGCTACTCTCTAGCTGCAATATGCAGGCTTCTCATTAGGGTGGCTTCTCTCGTTGGGGAGCACGGGCTCAGCAGTTGTGGCACATGGGCTTAGCTGCTCTGTGGCATGTGGGACATTCCTGACTCATTTTCTTATTTTTGGCTGTGCTGGGTCTTCACTGCTGAGTGGGCTTTTCCCTAGCTGCGGCGAGTGGGGGCTACTCTCTAGCTGCAATATGCAGGCTTCTCATTAGGGTGGCTTCTCTCGTTGGGGAGCACGGGCTCAGCAGTTGTGGCACATGGGCTTAGCTGCTCTGTGGCATGTGGGACATTCCTGGATCAGGGATCGAACCTGTGTCTCATGCCTTGACTGGTGCAGTCTTTACCACTGAGCCACCAGGGAAGCCCCCTCGCTTAACTCTTGATCATTCTAGAGACAGTATTTCCTCAGAGAAGCTTTCCCCATTTCTGCAGATGAGGTAAGTTCCTTTTACCATATGTTTCCACTGTTCTCAGTACATCTTCCTATGCAGCAATCAGTACATTAGTAATTACTTCTTCAAAATCTTGCATCTTCCCCACTAGATTTAATATCCACAAGGGCAGGGACTACCCTAGTCTAGTTCACTCTAATTGCTTATTACCTTCAACATTTTTGCCATAATGACACACAAACTATTTTTTCTTTAAATCAACTTTTAGTATTTAAATATATACAATATACAATATCAAGGACTTGCTAAGCTGGTTAAAGGGCTTTCCAGGTGGTGCTAGTGGTAAAGAACCCACCTGTCAATGCAGGAGATGTAAGAGACGTGGGTTCAATCCCTGGAGGAGGGAAGATCTCCTGGAGGAGGGCATGGCAACCCGCTCCAGTATGGAGAATGCCTGGAGAATGCCATGGACAGCGGAGCCTGGTGGGCCACAGTTCATAGGGGTGCAAAGAGTTCAACATGACTGAAGTCACTTAGCACTCAGACTGGTTATAAGTTTTCTAATCCATGTTTAAAAAATTGCATGAGTATTCAAGTTTAAAGAAAAGTCCATTTACCTCCTAAAATGATTTGAGTCTTGCAGTGGAATGAGATCCACTTTACTCAACTTTGATGATGTAATCCCATCAGGGGCATTAATAATCAGCAAACAGAATCTTTTCAGTAAATGGCGGGGCTGACAGTGAGGATCATAAAGACTTACCTTGCTTTTGGCTTCCATACGTAAAACACGACTAGTCTTTGTTATTGGGTCTTCATGCCCAGTTTCCTCAAACAGTTTGCCTTCTGCAAACTTATATGTATAATATTTCGGGGGACGTATTGGAGAGCACAGCTGAAAGGGGCAGTTCTCTGGGTCTGAATTTGTATCCATTATGAATCCACAGGCCCAAGGCGGGAGCTAAAGAAATAGAACAGTTAGCTGTACTCTTTATTGAGACACTAAGTATTATTAATTAAATTTCTGGGTCTGCTCCAAACAAGATGATGTAGATATCAAGTTTATTTTTATCCACTTTCATCTAATGCCTCATTTAAGGATTACTTCAGTACAAAAACAAAAAAAATGACCAATAAAAATAAGAAAAAAGTACAGGAAAATGGTTTATCATGATTCTAGAGTGACTTCAAATCTCCTTTAATAAAAAAAGTTTATCTGGGGATATATAAACTTGGGGAATGAAACAACAAAAAGATTAAGAATAACAGCCATTCAAGTAGGGATTCCAGAACCCAAAGATATCCTCAAGATCTCTCTTCTCTTAGAACATGAGATCTCTCACTTGTGGTTTTAATAATTTACCCAGCAGCCCTTACGCTACTGACTGGACAGCCCCAGGGACGACAGTCATTATTCCAGGACTACAAACTAGCTCAGCAGCACTAAAGCATTTACAATTTGTTTTTAACTTTAGCTCCCAGGCTAACCATTGTGCAGAACAAAACCTTTCCCGCACACCTACTCTGAAAGACTCACTGCTATTATGATTAAGATTGTTAACTTTAAGAAAAAAGGAAAAGAAATCAAAATTTATTCTCTCAGAGCAGCAGGTTCCACCTCAAGCCTTCCACTAACATCCCTCTTACACCTTTTAAAAGAACTCTAGTAAGCAGGCTGACGGTATGTTAGAATGGCACTGAGAGTCAGAATATTTCAAATAAAATTGCCTTTCTTTTCCTGAGTAATTGTAGAAAGAGCAAATTCCTTAGAAAATCAGAGGTCTTGGCACAGCAATGTCACTGGTGGGCACTATTCAGAGAGGATAGGTGGGGGATGTGTGCATAAAGAGTGTACCATTTAACCTGTAGAAAGTATGGTCACAGAGCTTAGGTTCACAGAGAAAATTTCTTGTAATTAATTCAAATAATCCACTGCTGTAAAGCACTAGAGACATATATTTTCATTGACTTTCTAGAAGAGTTCCTAATTTATTCACTTCAGACTGTGGATTATTTTCAAGGAAAATTTATTTAAGTATTACTTATTTATAATGTATACAACCGTAACTAGAAAGAAAAACGTAATCATGAAAGTTAAAAGTCATTTTTGTTTTAAAACATTTATACAGCCTTTTAAGACACCAGACATTACATCTGATAATTTGACTTCACGAAGTAGATGGGAAATTCTGGCTGTTTTATTTAGGTTCTCATTCTTTCTTATTTATGCCACTAGATGTTGTTTAGCAGCTCAATCATGTCTGACTCTTTGCGACCTCAAGGACTGTAGCACGCCAGGTTTCCCTGTCCTTCACCATCTCCTGGAGCTTGCTCAAACTCATGTCTATTGAGTCAGTGATGCCATCCAATCATCTCATTCTCCGTGGTCCCCTTCTCCTCCTGCCTTCAATCTTTCCCAACATCAAATTCTTTTCCAGTGAGTTGGTTCTTTGTATCAGGTGGCCAAAGTATTGGAGCTTCAGCTTCAACATCAGTCCCTCCAATGAATATTCAGGATTGATTTCCTTTAGGATGAACTGGTAGGACCTCCTTGCAGTCCAACGGACTCTCAAGAATCTTCTCCAACACCACAGTTCAAAAGTATCAATTTTTCTGCACTCACCCTTCTTTATGGTCCAACTCTCACATCCATACATGACTACTGGAAAAAATCAGGACTTTGACTATACAGTGGAGAAGGCAATGGCACCCCACTCCAGTACTCTTGCCTGGAAAATTCCATGGGTGGAGGACCCTGGTGGGCTGCAGTCCATGGGGTCGCTAAGAGTTGGACACGACTGAGCGACTTCACTTTCACTTTTCACTTTCATGCACTGGAGAAGAAAATGGCAACCCACTTCAGTTTTCTTGCCTGGAGAATCCCAGGGACAGGGGAGCCTGGTGGGCTGCCATCTATGGGATCGCACAGAGTTGGACACGACTGAAGCGACTCAGCAGCAGCAGCAGCAGTTGACTATGCAGACCTTTGCTGGCAAAGTAATGTCTCTGCTTTTAAATATGCTGTCTAGGTTTGTTAAGCTTTTCTTCCCAGAAGCAAGCGTCTTTTAATTTCATGGCTGCAATCACCATCCACAGTGATTTTGTATCAGGTGGCCAAAGTATGGGAGCTTCAGCTTCAACATCAGTTCCTTCAATGAATATTCAGGATTGATTTCCTTTAGGGTGAACTGGTAGGACCTCCTCACTGTTTCCACTGTTTCCCCATCTATTTGCCATGAAGTGATGGGACTGGATGCCATGATCTTTTTTTGAATGTTGAGTTTTAAGCCAGCCTTTTCACTCTCCTCTTTCACCTTCATCAAGAGGCTCTTTAGTTCTTCTTCGTTTTCTGCCATAAAAGTGGTGTCATCTGCATATCTGAGGTAATTGATATTTCTCCTGGCAACCTTGATTCCAGCTTGTGTTTCATCCAGCCTCGCATTTCACATGATGTACTCTCAAATAAGTTAAATAAGTAGGGTGACAATATACAGCTTTGATGTATTCTTTTCCCAATTCAGAACTAGTCTGTTGTTCCATGTCTGGTTCTAACTATTGCTTCTTGACCTGCATACAGATTTCTCAGGAGGCAGATAAGGTGGTCTGGTATTCCCATTGCTTTAAGAATTTTCCACAGTTTGTTGTGATCCACACAGTCAAAGGCTTTAGCATAGTCAATGAAGCAGATGTTTTTCTGGAATTTCCTTGCTTTTTCTATGATCTATCGGATGTTGGTAATCTGATCTCTGGTGCCTCTGCCTTTTCTGTATCAAACTTGAACATCTGGAAGTTCTCAGTTCACGTACTGTTGAAATCCAGCTTGGAGAATTTTGATCATTACTTCACTAGCATGTAAAATGAATGCAATTGTGAGGTAGTTTGAACATTCTTTGGCACTGCCTTTCTTTGGGAGTGGAATGAAGACTGCCTTTTTCCAGTCCTGTGGCCACTGCTGAGTTTTCCAAATTTGCTGGCATATTGAGTCTAGCACTTCACCAGCATCATCTTTCAGGATTTGAAATAGCTCAGCAGCAGTTCCATCACCTCCACTAGCTTTGTTCATAGTGATGCTTCCTAAGGCCCACTATACTTCACATTCCAGGATGTCTGGCTCTAGGTGAATGATCACAGCATCGTGGTTATCTGGATCATTAAGATCTTTCTTGTATAGTTCTTCTGTATATTCTTGCCACCTAGTCTTAATATCTTCTGCTTCTGTTAGGTCCATACTGTTTCCTTTATTGTGCCATTTTTGCATGAAAATGTTCCCTTGGTATCTCTAATTTTCTTGAAGAGATCTCTATTCTAGATCTCTGTGCCACTATAACAATCTCAAAACTAACCTCCATACCCCTCATCTCTTGGTGCTTTGGTGTACTCTAATGTGGCTACCAGATAACCTTGTGAAGTTATGACTCCTTAAATTATTCCCCTGCCTTCAAACTTCAAATTTTCCCCGCTTCATAATTTATGGATAAATTCATCATGTTGACAGTCAAAGAATGTCAAATCATAGCTTCATCCCCTAGTAGTTTGTTCTGCTTCAATAAAAGTGATTTATTAGAAGTTTCCTGAATATTTTCCTAACTTCTCCAGCTTAGAGCTTCATTTGATGGACTTTCTCATCTTAGAATACTATTCCTTTCCCTACCCAACAAAACTGTATCTATCTTCCCTGGTTATCTCAAAATCTACTACTCCCTAAAGTTTTCTTGGGCCCGCCGGGCCTCATGGTACATTTTATGTTTTTGATCCCACTTATGTAAACCCATTCTATACTTAATCTTTGTTTACAAGTCTAATCTCATGATAAATGGTATTCTCCTATGGCCAGGTATTTTGACTTACTATCTTTCCATTCCAGAAAGCCCAATACAGAACTCTGCACATAAAAATTTAATAAAAATCCAGTGAATTTACTGGAATTGCATTTTAGCAAAAACTGTCATAACACTATAGATAGGGAGATACAAATGGGCTGTTTGCTGGTCATACAACTATTTCCGCATCAAGCCAAACAGAGGCCTCTCTTCTTCCCTTCAGTGCATGTTACCTTAACTCACATATTAATGCTGCTGTAAAACTGGGCAATAATGTTACCATTCACAGTTTTATAAAATTGGCAAAGACCTGATACAGACACAAACAAGTGTGGCTGAAACACTGCAGCAGAAACACGAGAGGCGTGATTACTGTCTGGGATGGGAGAAGGAGGTAGTGGTTAGGCTCCAGCTGCCAAGCTGGCCTGAGTTATGACTATATCTAAGGTTGTAGAGATACAGATACAGAGATATGTAGCAAGAGAAATACAATGGCACTTAACGCTACTTCTGAAGTTCATCCTATACAGCAGTATTTTTCAGTGCACTAAAAGCAAAGACTTTTAAAAGTAATTCCAAAATAAACCTCCTAAACCTGATGAAGACCCACTATACTAAATTCTATTTAAATTAATTTCTAAGAAAAAGTACATTGCTGTTATTCAAAATTTGATGTTCTGTTAATATGGCATGTATTCTGATTAACAGTATTATCTTTTGAAAATGAAACATACCTTTAGAGACCGAACTGAATCGTCAGCCAGACCAATCACGTTAACATAAAGTAAATTGCTATGCTTCAGGAAGAGAACACAATGATCCTTAAACATGTCCAAGTCTACAACTTTGGTATTTCTCTTCATTGTGAAAAACAAATCCCAATTCATAATAGCAGGGGTATCAGCTGCTGTTCTCATTAGCTGTGTGGAACAAAATTAGATGAGATCTAGGTATCAGAAATGATGACTACAGCATCCAGAGATGAAACCACTGAAAATCAGACCTTATTAGTCTGCAGGAACTTATTAGAGCTGAAGGAACTTAACTCTGCATCAGAGCTGAAGTGTGAACATCACCTTATGAGTGAGCCCTGGGTAGTCTGCTGGGGGGGTATGATGCAGTGCTTAGCTGACTGTCAAGCCCTGAGAGCCAGTGGGGCTTTGGTGAGGCCTCGGCCCCTTGACTGTGGGGCCATCACTGAGCCTAGCTGCGACCAGCAGAGGAACTGCCTGAGATCAGTCCAAACTGATCTCAAAATCTTGTTTATAAAAGTTTGAAAAGTTTGTTAAGCCAGTAAGTTTGGCTTTGATGACTAACATTATTTAGGATAGGGAATGTTTTCCTTTGCTAACCTTTTTGGGTATAGTAAAATATGAAGAGGTATATTAGCTCTGAGGGAAGAGAAATGGGATTGGTTATATACAGGAAGGTAGCATCAGTATTTAATGACCCAAAGCTTATGAAACAATAAACTCTTAGAGCAAGAAATGTTGATGTTACTATAATACTTCCTAACAGCCTAAATAGGGACCACGAAAATATAGGATTTACCTTGAATTCTGTAGGCTCGCCAACATTAGTGAGAATGTATAACTCATCATCTCTATGTTCCACATAGTAAAGGACCCCATGGATTCGCTTCTGGATAAGTACTGGGGGGTCCCAAGGGCTCAGGCCATCTATCAACCACACCTCAGAAGTGGTCTTGCTCATGATATTCATGGTGAGAAAACGACTGTCTTTTGTAAGATAAAGGAAGACAAAAAAACTATGCAGAAAAAAGAGAGAGAAAGAGAGAGAGGAAAATCTAATAAATTTCAAATGTAAGCTATCATTGCTAATGACAATTTCTCACTGGTATTGAGTATATATATTAATTTCTAATGCACACAGAAAAGAAAAACTCCTTAGTGAAATACTGCTTGTAAAAACTGGCTATTATTTTTTCTCATTTCCTCCTCAAAGGCATTCAAAATGATTTTTCTCTAACATTTTATTATGAATATTTTTCAAAGCCAACCACTAAGATTCTATACCTGCTAACGTTTTGCTGTATTTCCTTTATCACATATTTATGTATCTTTCAATCCATCTTTTAAAAAAAAATGCATTTCAAGGTAAACTACAGGCATCATTTAACACTCAATCACATTAATAGATTACAGGGGTTTTTGCTGAGAAGAGGAATAAACTTCCTGGAGAAGATATGTAATTGTAAGGAAGAAAAGAGACAGAATTTTATTTGTTTTTCCTTTGAATGCATGTTGGATATCCTTTTTTCCTACTCTCCCAGTTTTTATAATTAAACAAACAATAGGAATAAAAACCCTCACAATCTCACTAAACTAAAGCATATTTTAAATTTTAATTTTTCTATTTTTCCTTCCAGGGCTTATTTGTATTTTATACATGTCTTTAAATAGATATAATTAAAATACAGATGCAATTTTGGATTCTGCATTTCTTACTACATATATGATCATCTTTCCCCACATTAGTTATACAGTTTATGATCATTATTTTTAATGGCTTCCTAATATCCTATTGACTTCCCTGGTGGCTCAGATGGTAAAGCGTCTGTCTACAATGCAGGAGACCCGGGTTCGATCCCTGGGTTGGGAAGATCCCCTGGAAAAGGAAATGGCAATCCACTCCAGGACTATTGCCTGGAAAATCCCATGGACAGAACAGCCTAGTAGGCTACAGTCCATGGGGTCGCAAAGAGTCGGACACCACTGAGCGACTTCACTTCACTTCACTTAATATCCTATTAAGTTGAATTATCATAATTCTTAAAAACATAGCTATTTCATTGTAATAAATATAAAAGGAAACATATCATGAAGATAGTTTCCTTCTCCATAATTTTTATAATTATTTCCTTAGGATAAATTCTTAGTAATAGAAATACTATTTTAATGATTAAGAGTATTTTTATGACTCAATAAATCAAAGACTATCCCAAGAGCATTATACTAATTCATAATGACACACTGGATGCCTTTAAATTTTGCATCTACATTTCCTTATTATGAAAGTAATTCATACTGAAAATACTAAGAAATATAAAGACAGATGATAAGTTTTAGTTGCAAGACAGAAAATAGTCTATAATGAAAGTCATTGGTATAATGTAACAAATTACTAGTGTAAACTGTCATTTCCAAAAGACAATCTTGACAAATGACACATAAAATAGTGGGATCATAGAAACAGTTCTAGTAAATTCTCATTAATAGAATCCTCATCAGAAAAAAAAGCAATGACAGTGTTACTGGATCAAGGATATTCGTTCTATGGGCTGGAATAATTTCTCCAGACCTCAAGTTCTTTATATGAACCTGGGGTTGTACAAGATTTTCTTTAAGGTCCTGGTCAGGTCTGAGATTTTATTAAGTGAAGGGTTAATTTTCTTGTTTGGGGTATCAATTTTACACTCATAGATTGGTTTTTAACGCTCTTTTTTTTTTCTCTTGCAAAATCTGTTGAGACATTGTCCAAATCATACTGTTAAATGATGTATAAGGTGACAGGACCCTGGTGTTAAGAAATAATTTGTTTCTTATAAATCATTTGGAAAAGTACATCTGGGTAAGAGTTAAGGAACTTTGCCAGATAAATTTATTATCATTTCCTTCCCAGCCTGGTTAAGTGGTAATATGAGGCATAAGTCCTGAAGCAAAAAGAATTAGCTTTAAGGAGGAATTACCAGATTACTAGGGAAAGTAAAATTTAAAGACCAAAGTATATCATGGCTCAAAGCAAAGCAATTTAAATTTTAGATAATCTCCATGAAATAAATAGTGAATTCTGTGTAACTGATACGGTTAATCTAGTTATGACCTACAAGAGATTCCTAAGTGCTGCATGACAATGCTATTTAAGTGTTAAACTAAGAACTCCTCTCATGTCAGTACAGAGAGGATGTTAGTAATTCAGCACCTATAGTCTAATGATATACCTGTGTTTACTCTGAAGTTTGAATATAACTAGTTTCCAATTTTGAATCTAAATCACTTATAAAAGAATGCTTTGCTCACCTTAGCCTTATTATATCTGATTCCAGCCAAAACTAATGTTTTAACTCAACCAAGAGCAGCACTTTAGAAAACCAGAGAAATATGCTGAAAATAAAGACTTAATTGAATTGTTCTAGTACCTTGGGTCTTTTTCTGTGTAAAAACGTTCATTACGTTTGTTATCACCAAAAGTGGCTCGATATACATCATGACAGCGAAGGTTCCTCTGGAAGGTGTAGAATAAAACATCTTCATCTTCTTCATCCTTTACCCATTCTAAAAGAAAATAATTAAAGAATTATATATAGCCACCTATTTACAGTTAAAAAAAAAGGCACAGTGCATTCTGAGTGTCAAACAGAAGAGATGTGTAAGTTTATCTCTGGCAATCTAAATCTAACACTGCTGCTGCTAAGTCACTTCAGTCGTGTCTGACTCTGTGTGACCCCACAGACGGCAGCCCACCAGGCTCCCCCCTCCTTGGGATT
>SJYX01020679.1:35109-119328 GCA_006410675.1 Oreotragus oreotragus
CCCGCCCCGCCCCTCCCCGCCTCATTCCGGCCGGAGAAGTCTGAGGGGTGGGGCCTTTTCGGGGTGGGCGGGACCGGGCTGGGCTCGCGGGAGGGTCCTTTGTTTTTTTTTTTTTGTTTTTCATTTTGAAATAATTATAAACTGCCCCCCAAAGTGACAGAATTAGTACAAAAAGGTCCCTTTTACCCATCACCCACCCAGCTTCTCTCAACATCTTACGTAACTACAGTGCATTATCAAAACCAGGAAATTAATATCGGCGGAGTACAATGGACTAGACCGATGCAATTAACTAGATGACAAACCTCAGGTTTAACCACTCGGGCTTGCACTCATTTTTGCGTGTGGGCGCGTACTCGCGCCCACCTGTGTAGTTCCATGCAGTCTCTTCACCTGTGTAGTCATGGTCCCCTACCAACTCTTGATTTCCATCATAAATAGGTCCGCCCCCCGCCCCCAGCCCTTCCCTCCCCATCTACACTCCCTAAAAGTCAGGATTAGCATACTCTGCCTTGGATGGGTTGAGCTCTCATAGGTTTGGACATCTGATACCGGATACGGGGAGGGCACCCCAGTGTGCACAGAACCTGCTTTTCAAGGCTACCCAGCTGCGGAGTCTGTCCCATCCCTTGGGTTAGCGAGGACCCAAGACTTTTGGACTCCCACTGGTTCCTTGAGAATGGAGCGCAGTGCCCTTGAGCAGAAATTATCAGGCTCCTGGAAACAAAGATGACAATGCCCTTGCCTGCCTTCAACAGAGGCCATCTAGACAGGGAAAGAAGCATGGGTGTAAGTCATTCATTACTGTTTTGTGGTATTACGGTTCCCCGAGGCTCTTGTGTATCTGTGTAAGGCCATAAGGCTTGGTTTTAATCCTTCAAGCTTGGGGTCCTAGGCTTGTTTCCTTAATGGTCTTAAAAACATAGGCTTTTCTTGACTGCTTTCATCTTGCTAGACTTCAAAGCCCAGTTTCCTTTAGTCTCAGCACACAAAAACCACTTTGCTTTTCATTCTCCCGCCCAGAGGCCCTTCTTCTCCAGTGCCTTTTGTTAAAGTCCTCCCTATCCTTAACGACTTAGTTACAGTGCCAGACTTTTGCATAGCACTTTTCAGTTTATGAACCACATGCAAGAACTTAATCTCAGGTGATCCTCACAACTCTTTTATTTTTCCTTCTTCCATAATTATTGAGGTATAATTAACATATAGCACTGTATAAATTTAAGGTGTCCAAAATAATAATTTGACCTATCTCATGAAATGACTATGACGATAAGCTTAGTAAACATCCATCATCTCATATAAATACAAAGTTAAAGAAACAAAACTTTAAGGCTTCCCTTGTGGCTCAACTGGTAAAGAATTCACCTGCAATGCAGGAGACTCCAGTTCAATCCCTGCGTCGGGAAGATCACCTGAAGAAGAAAACAGCAACCCACTTCAGTATTCTTGCCTGGGAAATCCCATGGTCGTAGGAACCTGGAGGGCTACAGTCCGTGGGATCACAAGAGTCAGTCACAACTTAGCTACTAAGGGATAACAACATTAGTGAGGAGGCAGTGACTGCTCATTCTCACAGTGATTGGTTACAATATTAGACTTCTCTTAAATAATAGGGAGTTGGTTAGTGGTTACCTCATAAAAATATTGGCGAAGAGTTTAAGTTGTGCCCATGATTTCCAGAGGCATAAGCAAGAAGTGACCAAGTCAAGTTAGTCTCCTTTGTCTTGCAAAATAAGATAAATTTTTTTGATAAATTTTTTTTAAAAGAAAACTTTCATATATAGTATACAGCAGTGTTAATTATATTTATCATAGTGTCAATTACATTCCTAGTACTTAAATCTGGAAGTTTGTACCTTTTGACCACCTTCATTCAACTTCCCCTCCCCGCTCTGGTAATCACAAATTTGATAGCCTCTTCAAGTTGAGTTCTTTTATTTGTTTTTGATGTATAATTTATCTACAACTTTAGTTCCTGTTCTACAATATACTGTCTCAATATGGAAATACATCTCAAAATGCGTGTATGCATGCGTGTTCAGTCATATCTGACTCTTTGCGACCCTATGGACTATAGCCTGCCAGGCTCCTCTGTCCATGGGATTCTCCAGGCAAGAATCCTGGAGTGAGGTGCCATGCCCCCCTCTAGGAGATCTTCCCAAACCAGGAATCAAACCTGGGTCTCCTGCATTGTGGGTGGGTTCTTTACCACTGANACCCTATGGACTATAGCCTGCCAGGCTCCTCTGTCCATGGGATTCTCCAGGCAAGAATCCTGGAGTGAGGTGCCATGCCCCCCTCTAGGAGATCTTCCCAAACCAGGAATCAAACCTGGGTCTCCTGCATTGTGGGTGGGTTCTTTACCACTGAGCCACCAGGGAAGCCCACATTTCAAAATGATGTAAGTCTATTTACTAGTGTCACCATACAAAGATATTACATAGTTATTGACTATATTCTCCACACTGTACATTTCAGACCTATGACTCATTTATTTTGTAAGTAGAAGCTTGTACTTTTAATCTTGCTTACCTTTGTCCCCCACCATTCTTAGCTGCCTCCCCTCTAGCAACCACCAGTTTGTTCTCTGTATCTATAACTGTTTCTGTTTTATGTTTGTTTGTTTACATTTATTTTAGATTCCACATGTAAGTGAAATCATATGCCATTTGTTTTTCTCCGTCTGACTAACTTTACTTAGCGTAATATGGACCTCTAGGTCCGTCCATGTTGTCACAAATGGCAAAATTTTGTTCTTTTTCATGGCTGAGTAATATTCATATATGAATATTATATATATATTACATCTTTATTCATTCATCTCTTGTTGGGTACTTAGGTTGCTTCCATGACCTGGTTATTTCAACTAATGCTGCAATGAACATAGTAAAGCATATATTTTTTCTAATTGGTGTTCTTGTTTTCTTTGGATAAATACTCTAGAAGCTGAATCAAATAGTGGTTCTATTTTTAATTTTTTATCATAGTAGTTGCACCAATTTCCATTCCCACCGATAATGGGCAAGGATTTCCTTCTCACCACATCTTGTTATCTTTTTGATAACAGCCATTCTGATCTTCACATCTCTTTGGCAAGTCACAAAGGTTAAGTTGCTGTTGTTTTACTTTTCAAGATCAAGGTCTTGCCCCTTATTTTAATTTTTTTCTAACGTTTACTTTTTAACTTTTATCAGTCAAATCGCTCAGTCGTGTCTGATTCTTTGTGACCCCATGAATTGCAGAAAACCAGGCCTCCCTGTCCATCACCAACTCCCGGAGTTCACTCAAACTCACGTCCATCGAGTCAGTGATGCCATCCAGCCATCTCATCTTCTGTCGTCCCCTTCTCCTCCTGCCCCCAGTCCCTCCCAACATCAGAGTCTTTTCCAATGAGTCAACTCTTCTCATGAGGTAGCCAAAGTACTGGAGTTTCAGCTTTAGCATCATTCCTTCCAAAGAACACCCAGGACGGATCTCCTTCAGAACGGACTCGTTGGATCTCCTTGCAGTCCAAGGGACTCTCAAGGGTCTTCTCCAACACCACAGTTCAAAAGCATCAATTCTTTGGCGCTCAGCTTTTCTCACAGTCCAACTCTCACATCCATACATGACCACTGGAAAAACCATAGCCCTGACTAGACGGACCTTTGTTGGCAAAGTAATGTCTCTGCTTCTGAATATGCTGTCTAGGTTGGTCATAACTTTTCTTCCAAGGAGTAAGCGTTTTTTTAATTTCATGGCTGCAATCACCATCTGCAGTGATTTTGGAGCCAAAAAAAAAAAGTCTGTCACTGTTTCCACTGTTTCCCCATCTATTTCCCATGAAGTGATGGTACTGGATGCCACGATCTGCAAGTTCTCTATCAAACTGGATAGCTTTNGTCTAGGTTGGTCATAACTTTTCTTCCAAGGAGTAAGCGTTTTTTTAATTTCATGGCTGCAATCACCATCTGCAGTGATTTTGGAGCCAAAAAAAAAAAGTCTGTCACTGTTTCCACTGTTTCCCCATCTATTTCCCATGAAGTGATGGTACTGGATGCCACGATCTGCAAGTTCTCTATCAAACTGGATAGCTTTTATCAGATTATGATCAAACAGCTCTTCTTTTTCCCTGTAGGATCATCCTTCCTAGAGTTCTCCATGTTAGCCAGTGTTCTCCAGAGGAACAGGCAATAGAGTAGAGAGAGAAACAGATTTGTTTTAAACATCAGAGTTGGGGCTGCTGCTGCTGCTAAGTCACTTCAGTTGTATCCAACTCTGTGCGACCCCACAGACGGCAGCCCACTAGGCTCCCCCGTCCCTGGGATTCTCCAGGCAAGAACACTGGAGTGGGTTGCCAGTTCCTTCTCCCAAGGCATGAAAGTGAAAAGTGAAAGTGAAGTTGCTCAGTCGTGCCCGACTCATCGCGACCCCAGGANCCACTAGGCTCCCCCGTCCCTGGGATTCTCCAGGCAAGAACACTGGAGTGGGTTGCCAGTTCCTTCTCCCAAGGCATGAAAGTGAAAAGTGAAAGTGAAGTTGCTCAGTCGTGCCCGACTCATCGCGACCCCAGGAACTGCGGCCTACCAGGCTCCTCTGTCCATGAGATTCTCCATGCAAGAGTACTGGAGTGGGGTGCCATTGCCTTCTCCACGTTGGGGAGAGCCAGCAAATTCTAAATCTGTAGGACAGGCTGGAAACTCAGGCAAGGGTTTGCCGTCTTAAGTCTGCAATCCACAGGGTAGGCAAGTAAGCTGGAAACTCAGGCAGGATTTCTATCATCTTGAGGCAAAATTCTTTCTCCTTTGGCAAACCTCAGCCTTTGCTCATAAGGCTTTCAACTGAATGGATGAGGCCCACCCACATTATGAAGGGTAGTTTGCTTAATTTAACAGTCAAGTGATTATACATGTTAATGATACTAAAATATACCTTCACAGCAATATCTGGAATGTTTGACCAAACAAGGCACCATAAACTAACCAAGTTGACACATAAAATTAACCACCACACCCTCCATTATCCTAAGTAATCTCTTTCCCATTATGTTTACTTTTTTTTCCTTTTAGTCTTTCCCTCCCAGTTAATTTCATGGCCTTCTCTTTAAAATTCAACCACGTCTTCCAGTAAATATGTCCCAGGTGAATTAAGACAACCCACCAAAGAGACTTTCCTGGTGGTCCAGTGGTTAAGAATCCATCTTGCTGGGCTCCCCTCATGGCTCAGTGGTAAAGAATACTCCTGCCAGTGCAGGAGACACAAGTTCGGTCCCTGATCTGGGAAGATCCCACATGCTGTGGGACAGCTAAGCCTGTGTGCCGCAGCTACTGAGACTGTGCTCTAGAGCCCGAGAGCCACAGCTACTGAGCCCACATATTGCGACTTCCGAAGCCTTAGCACCTAGAGCCTGTGATCTGCATCAGGGGAAGCCGCTGCCGTGAGGAGCCCACGCGCCGCAACTCGAGAGTAGACGCTGCTCACTGCAACTAGCCAGCAACGAAGACCCAGCACAGCCGAAAATAATTAATACAATTATGTGCATATTAAAAAAAGAATCCTAATAAAAAATAAAATCAAAGAAAAATATGTGTGTGTGTGTGTGTGATTATGAGTCAGTGTTTCTTTGGGAATTGAGGGGGAAAAATCTCAAAAACAAATGTAGGATGTGAAGTGTGGCACAGTGCGTACACTTTTCCTACCTGTCTGTTTTGAGAGTGAAAACATTCGGAGGGAGAGATTAAACCTTTTGCAGCAAGGAGAGAAAGAGAACTATAATTTCTGAACAAAAAGGGTGACAGAAGCAAGTTCCCCATAGAAAAAATAAATCTGAAAGTCAGAAGTGAATAGGAAAAGATGTCCACTGATCTCTTTGTACTTAGATGGAAACCTTCCTATAAAATGAGTGAGTTTCTGAGGCTCCCATTGTTGAAAGGTTTTCTTTCAGTTGGTGGGGTGGAAAGCTCCGTGAATCACAAGACTCTCAGGCTCCCTTAGGAATGCACTCAATCTTCCCATGTTTGCAGAAGCACCAGAACTGTCCCAACTGCCAGATGATAGCTGATCTCATGTATTCCCTAAAAATAGAGGCATGTGAATCCCAGTTGTTCTAAATGGAAGTAATAGGATACACCAAAGTGTTCCATATACGTAAGTTTGGAAAATGTTGGGTTAAGTAAAATTATGTGAGTTTCTTTTTTCCTCTTTTTATGTATTTATTTTGGCGGGGGGCAGGGCACGCCACACAGCTTGTGGGATTTCAGGTGCCCAGCCAGGGACTGAACCTGTACCACAGCAGTAAAAGCACCAGGTCCAACCCACTGGCGTGCGTGCATGCTAAGTCGTTTCAGTCACGTCCAACTCTGTGCAACCCTATGAACTGTGGACCACCCAGCTCCTCTGTCCAATGGGATTCTCCAGGCAAGAGTACTGGGGTGGGTTGCTATGCCCTCCTTCAGGGGATCTTTCCAACCCAGGGATAGAACCTGCGTCTCTTACGTCTCCTTCACTGGCTGCTGCTGCTGCTAAGTCACTTCAGTCGTGTCCGACACTGTGTGACCCCATAGACTGGCAAGTGGGTTCTTTACCACTAGCGCCACCTGGGAAGTCCCCCTACCCACTGGACCGCCAGGGAATTCCCTATATGAGTTTCTTTATTGCAGGACTTCTTAGGTCCTTAAATATCACTGTGACGCTCCATAAGAAATGTTTATTGAATAGTAAAGAACACAGATCTAACTAGTGATCATGGTGGGGGGGTGGGGGTTGTGTAGGAGAAAAGGGCCAAGAGGATCATTTGCTCATTCTTGTAGCTTCAAGTCAAAGGAACAAAGTTCTCATAAATTCCTCCTTTGTTCTAAATTGCTAAGAGCTATTTCAGACTTCAGTTTTATCAGAGTTAGAGATCATTTCATCTAATCCTTCCATGTTACAGATGTGAAAACTGGCCTAAGGAGAGTTGCCTGAAGTCATAGGTGAATTAAACTGCAAAGTTCGGTTAGATCCAGCTTTCCTGAGTTCCTGTTTATTGATCTTTGTCCTGCTCTGTAGTGCGTCTCCATGAGAGTGAACCCAGACTAGTAAGGAGCTGGTTTTGACAAATCTGTCTATAATCAAAAACAAGATCTAAGCCAAGCTGATGGCCCATGTTATTTCAAACAAATCTCAACATGGCAAAATAAATCCTACTGCCACAGGCATTTGAAGCAGCAGGATCTGACATGTGATTTCAACACCAGATTCATTTATCTCTGAGCCCATTGCCTCAGGATGTCTTCTTTGAAAACTGAATTGTAAGTCATAGAGATATCATGGTCCATCTGTCTTTGAAAGTGTCAGTTGCTCAGTCTAATCCAACTTTTTGCGACCCCATGGACTGTAGTCCACCAGGCTCCTCTGTCCATGGGATTCTCCAGGCAAGAATACTGAAGTGAGTTGCCATTTCCTCCTCCAGGGGGGTCTTCCTGACCCAGGGATCAAACCTGGGTCTTCTGCATTGCAGGCAGATTCTTTACCATCTGAACCACCAGGAAAGCCCCCATCTCTCTTTACAGAGCTNAGGCTCCTCTGTCCATGGGATTCTCCAGGCAAGAATACTGAAGTGAGTTGCCATTTCCTCCTCCAGGGGGGTCTTCCTGACCCAGGGATCAAACCTGGGTCTTCTGCATTGCAGGCAGATTCTTTACCATCTGAACCACCAGGAAAGCCCCCATCTCTCTTTACAGAGCTTTTATTTTTTTAATTAAAAAAATTTTTTTATTAGTTTTGGCCATGCTATGCAGCATGCAGGATATTATTTACCTGACCAGGGATGGAACCCATGACACCTGCAGTGGAACTGTGGAGCCCTAACCACTAGACCACATGGGATGTCCTTATACAGCTTTTAAAAGGATTTGTGTTGTTCAAAAAATAGTTCAAGGATTACGAAAGGTTCAAAGTGAAAAATCTCATTCCTACCTCTGTCTCCTACCCTCCCTTTCCTCACCTTCCCTCTCCACATAGTTAGCTGCTGCTATTAGTGTTCTGTGTATCCTTTTTGAGTTCTTCACGCAGATATGGACAGAGAGATGTTTTTTTCTCCCATATTTATAAAGTCACAAAATGGCATCTCTTCGTTAGGCAAGACTTTCCCCCTTCAGCCTCTTTAGAAAAAAGAGCATTGTACCAGTTCTCTTCAAGGGCCTTTCTCTCTGACATTCTCAGAGGCTGGGAATGCTTTAAGCCCCCTGCTGCTTGATGCTGTTTGGCCTTTTTGGAAAATCACACTTGCATGGCTGGTTTTGTTGGTGACCTCAAATTTAGGGCATTCAGGGTGTGGCTTGCAGACTCTGGTATTTAAGAAAATCCAATACACAAATGTCAACATTTCCAAAGCAAATTAGGGAGTGGCTGGTTGTATTAAAAAGAAACTTGCAAAATGATTCACCAAAGGCATCTTTTACATGTGTACATATATTTGCTTATTAAATAAATAGGACTTGGTACAACATTTAGAAAAATATACAATGAAAACTCTGCCTTGATCCCAGGTCACCAAGCTCCCCTCCCCACAGGCTACCTTTGTCTCTAGTTTCTTGTTTTTTCCATATTCTTTGTATATGCAAAACATATCCGTACAGATCCTTTTCTGAACAGAGCATGCCAAACGCACTGCTTTGTACCTTTGTATTTTTCACTGAAATAGATATCTAAAAATCCTTCCACATATGGACAAGTGGAACTGCCTCATTGTATAATTTTTCAATGATGGATATACCCAAATAAATTAATCTAAAATGGGTCATTTGGGAATTCCCTGGAGGTTCACTGGTTAGGCCTAGGCACTTTCATTTCGGGGCCCAGGTTCAATTCCTGGGGAAGGAACTAAGATCCCACAAACTGTCCAGCATGATCAAGGGAAAAAAAAGAAATAATAATGAAAGGGGTCTTTCTTTTTTAACAGTGAACTCCATTTCTCCATGGATAATCTGATTTAATCCCTAACATCCCGTTTTCAGTTGCACTCTGTTACGGAAAGAAGATTCTCTCAGAGTGCTTCCCTTTCTGCACATCAGAACAGGCATCAGTGCCTATGGATGTCCGTGAGTTCCTGCTCAGTCGAGTCCAACTCTCTGTGACCCCATGGACTGTAGCCTGCCAGGCTCCTCAGTCCATGGAATTTTCCAGGCAGGAATGTTGGAGTTGGTAGCCATTTCCTACTCCAGGGCATCTTCCTGACCTAGGGGTTGTACTTGAGTCTCTTGAGTCTCCTGTATTAGCAGCAGGCAGATTCTTGACCACTGCACCACCTATGGAAGCCCCGCCTGTAAGGTGAACTTGTTCCAATCAGAAACTCACAGTTTTCACCTCCTAAATCTTTTTTTTTTTAATTGACAAAACTTCTTACATATTTATTACTGAGTCAATCAACTAAGAGAAAAATCATTTTCTCAAGAAAACCCATCTAGCTTTCCCGAGACTGATGATCAGGTAGAAAACAAGTGATCTGATACAGAATAAATGTGTTCATTTCCTTGTGTGATTCCTTATAGACCCAGCATGCTGTCCTCTTGGAGTTCTATCTAATTCAGTTTTTAGCCAAATCCACTGCCGAATGGGACGACTCTGCTTTTGTTTCTGGGCCAGGAATTGGTGATCCTGAGTGTCTTGTGAGAAGACACGGTGATGAACAGAGTCCTCACCTCCTAAATTTTAAGATTGAATCTGAGACTGCTGCAGGACCCTCAGATCTTAATCTCTTTTTTCCCTCTTTGGCCGTGCCATGTCACATATGGGATCCTAGTTCCCAGACCAGGGATGGAAACTGTACCCCCTGCAGTGGAAGGATGAAGCCTGGACGGCCCAGGAACTCCTCTCAAAGCTTAATCTTCATACTTTTCGGAATAAGCTGCTTTCTCTCTCGCTGTCTCTCCACCTGTTCCTCATTACTGAAGCTGAACAAACTAGTGTAACATTTTCTTTAGGCACTGAGCTTTTGACATCTGCCTCCCTCTCTGAGACTCTGTAACCACTAACAGTGCTTCTCTGGGTGGTCCCCAGCTCTGCCCTCATAAGAATAAAACTCCTCTACAGTCATACTCAGTTAATATATGATTGGTTAGTTGAATGACTTAATCAGGCACTATGTACTCTATAAATAGTAGGTACTATGATTATTGGAGAAGGAAATGGCAATCCACTCCAGTACTCCTGCCTGGAAAATTCCATGGATGAAGGGACCTGGTAGGCTACAGTCCATGGGGTTGCAAAGAGTCGGACACGACCGAGTGACTTCACTTTTTTCTTTCTATAGTTCCTTTTGGAGAAGGAAATGGCAATCCACTCCAGTGTTCTCGCCTGGAGAATCCCATGGACAGAGGGGCCTGGTGGGCTACAGTCCATGGGGTTGCAAAGAGTAGGACATGACTGAGCAACTAACACACACACATACACACTATGTTTATATCTCCTGTCTTTCATGTCCCAGCCCAAAGAAGACATGATACCCACGACTATCTGATAACCCTAGTCCTGGTTGACCTCTTACTTCACTTAAAGTAGTCACTTCCCTTCGTTCTGTAACGTGACATTCTCCTGCTTCTCCTCCTGCCTGCTCAGTTTCCTTTGCTGATTCTTCTTCCTCTACTGGGTCTTTCCCCCAGGTGTCGTGCTTTGTCCTCTTCGCCCCCCTTGAGGCATGTCCATGACTTCTGGGGCCCCAGAGACGAACCCTGTGTTCTGACCAACCCCAGAGGCTTGTTTATAGCCCCTATCTCTTCTCTAAGTTACAGGCTCCTGAACCCAACAGTCGCCCTGCCGGCTCTTCTTGAATTGACTGAAATGAAGCCTCTGCCACCTAGAGGAATCAGAGCTCAAAACAGAAATACAGGTACAGAGACAAGGCTTTGCTTGTGCATCTGGAATTTGTACCTATTCTACCGGGTGTTTCAGATCCGCTTTCTCCAATTCTCTGATTTCACTAACCCTTCCCACCCACTGATCCACCCCAGTTAGCCTCTAGACGCACTTGTCCAGCCTTTTCTCCACCTGTTTAGGCCAGTTTCCTACACGGGCTTCGGCTTGTGTCCCTTCCTACACATGACTGTGTCCAGCTGCCCATTTGCTAATGAAGGCCAGCCCCCACCTCCATCCTCTCTCCTCTACCTGCTCTGTCGACTTGGGCTTCCTATCAATGTCTATTAAAGTTCTCCAACCTGAAAGCCTCTCCTTTGACCTCCTATCTAGCTCCCACTACCGCCCTTTTACCATTCTCTTCACAGCCAAGTGAAGTCACTCAGTCGTATTCGACTCTTTGCGACCCCATGGACTGTAGCCTACCAGGCTCCTCCCTCCATGGGATTCTTCTGGCAAGAGTACTGGAGTGGGTTGCCATTTCCTTCTCCAGGGGATCTTCCCGACCCAGGGATCGAACCAGGATTTCCTGCATTCCAGGCAGACACTTTAACCTCTGAGCCACCAGGGAAGCCCTCTTCACAGCCAAGTTTCATGAAAATCTCTTTCTNGCAAGAGTACTGGAGTGGGTTGCCATTTCCTTCTCCAGGGGATCTTCCCGACCCAGGGATCGAACCAGGATTTCCTGCATTCCAGGCAGACACTTTAACCTCTGAGCCACCAGGGAAGCCCTCTTCACAGCCAAGTTTCATGAAAATCTCTTTCTACCATCTTTATTTCTACACCTCCTACATCTCAGCCTCCCGCAACTCTTCTTTCTTCCCTCAATCTGCTGAAACTACTCTTGACAAAGGCAGCATAAAGTTTTCTGTATTTAATCCAACAGTCCTCGTGTTGCTTTGACCTCTCTGAAGCATTTGCCACTATTGACCTTGATCCTCCTTGATCCTCCTTCCCTTATGGTTTTCCTCATGACACTCTTTCCTAAATGGTTCTGGGTGGCTCACTGGGTAATTGCCAGTCCAGGGACTGTATTGCCTTTCTACCTTCACAAACAGCTAACTCTAACTCACCCTTCAGGTCTCAGCTCAGGGCGTCTTTCCCTGTCCCCCCAGACCAGTCCACAGGGCTTCCTGTGCTTTGCCAGAGTAGCAATTATCACAGATTGCAATTAGATGCGTAGGGTCGTTCTACACCAGTGGCTTTTCCCCTGAGTCGAATCTAGTTTCCAGGGACTCCTGTAGTGACAAGACACGAGGGAGAGTGACTTTCTGCTCCTAAATATCACCTGTGATGCTGGCCAGGCTGAAATGTATTGAGGGTTCATGGTCCTTGTGAATCCTAGTTTTTAAAGGGATCTGAATGTTTCCCTTCATCCTCCTCATGTATTTACATTCCCACCCCGCCATGTTTTTTAGGACTTTGTCCAAACTGATTATTGGGAATGATTAAAGCAGCAGGGCACCCTGACAGTGGCCACACAGCGTCTTTGTGTGAAATTTTGCCTAGCAGCCACTGAAGACGCCGAAACAGTGATCAGCGAGTTCTTCTCATCCCATTTCTAAGTCCACTCCAGAAGGCCTGGTCTGGTAATGTGAGCACAGCACCGGGCCTTGTGTGGAATGCACTAGCTCCTGAGTTCCCCAGTCACCCTCTCCTCAGTCTGGGGACCCTGAGCTTATCCAGAGGTCAAGTCAACTCTGGCCAACCTTCCATGTTGCCTCCGCAGAGGAGTCCTTTTTTCTGTTTCTCAAAGCCAGGAAAAGACTCCTTTTTCAGCGGGGTACACCCTTCCCTGAGTTGAGACAACAAACATTTAGTTCACCAAATGGGGGGAAAGGCCAGGGAGAAAAGAAGACGCCGGGGACAAAAGCCACCAGTTAATACTGCAAAGCAGCCTCCTGACAGGTGCTGTGGATGAGAGTCAAGGGAAACAGGGATTTGGAGGCAATAGATGAATCCAGAACTGCCTGATGCCTTCAGTAGATAAATATAGACATGGTAGCTCAGATGGGAAAGACTCTGCCCGCAGTGTGGGAGACTGAGGTTCGATCCCTGGGTCGGGAAGATCCCCTGGAGAAAGGAATGGCAACCCACTCCAGTATTCTTGTCTTGGGAGTTCCCTGGAGAGAGGAGCCTAGTGGGCTTACTGTCCACGGGATCACAGAGAGTCGGGCATGACTGAGTGCCCAACACTTTGAGACATGACAAAAGGAAGGAAATCATTTTGCCAGAGAGTAGGAAAGGGGCTGTTTCATCTTCAGTGTTACACGGAGGAATTTCGGGGGGGAAGTGTGAAGAGTTTGTGATGGTTGAATCACAAAGGGTATGAGTCATCGTAACTACTAAGGAAAATAAAACGTGCTTATGCCTAAATGTAGCTACCCAGAAACTTAATAATCACCCACATATCTCCCCTTAATTACCTAATTAATCTAATTACCTCCTACCATCTTTTGACTTTTCTCTTCCCACACATCCCCACTTATTAGTTATTACCTAAATAAAACAACAGTCACCTAAACAAAAAAACCCTACACAGGTTGCCAAGAGAAGCCACACCTTTGAGAAAGACTCCCGTTATATTTTCTTGTAACTCTGTGTTAACATATCTCCTTTTTTCAGAGTCTCAAATTGTGAAAGGAGAATATAAGATGTAAGTGGAAGGCAAAGTGACCTCATGCTTTTCTGCAAATACTGTTGGTTCTCTAGGGGCAGGAAGCTGACTCCAGAGGCCTCTTGCTTTTTGATAATCCCTCAGGCCATAGCAGAACAAGCATAAAGTGTCTGAATACAGGTGACGAAAACTTGACTCTGCCAGCACAGAATGTGTCCAGCTGCCTGCTCTCTCAATTCCAAAATGCATCTTGAAATCTTCTCTTTTTGGTTTATTGAGAAAGTTTTTTTTTAATTTTGTTTTTGGCCAAATCGCAAAGCAGACAGAATCTTAGTTCCTTGACCAGGGATCAAACCTGCACCCCCTGCAGTGGAAGCCTGCAGGCCTTAACCACAGGGACCTCCAGGGATGTCCTGGATTATTGAGAAAGACTTTAAACAGTTAAATAATTTTTCTTCTTATTGACACCCACGCCTTGGAAATCTGGCCTTCAGGGACCCCTGCTGCTGACTTTCTCCCCTGATACCCTTCTCTATTTCTGCCTTTGTTTTTTGGATGCTCTGCTTTCTTATTTTTACTTATACTTCTCTTTGGAGAGAGAGCTTTGGAAAAACCAAAATAATTGGACTCCAGGGAGAGCTGAGCTGCAGGGTTGAGGCTTAAATGAATCGAGAAAATAATTTTTCTCCAAATCATGTTTTTATTTTGAAACCTTGCTTAAAAACTGGTTTCTAAATGAAATATTCTTTTGATTTTTGTTATTATTATTACTATTAACAAGTACTTATTGAGTACCTAATCAGTGAATATTATACTAGGTTCTTCGGCTGGGTTTTTTCAGCTGATCATCTGGCACCCAAGAGAAATAGGAATCCTTACTCCTATCTCAGAGAATATAAAACTGAGTGTAAGAAACAAGGGGCTGATAAAGAGCAGACAGAGGCGAATAAACAGGAAGCTAAGGAAGCTTAAGCCCCAGAGCCCTCTCTTGCACGGGCTGCTTTCAAAGTACTGCTCTTAATTCTGGATCCATGAGCTCTGTTCTTCTCCTTAGGAAGAGCTTTCAAAATGCCATAAAGCTTTGGTCCCCACTGGGAGAGAATTCTCCTGCAATGCGGGAGACCTGGGTTTGATCCCTGGGTTGGGAAGATCCCCTGGAGAAAGGAATGGCTACCCACTCCAGTATTCTGGCCTGGAGAATTCCATGGACTAGTATAGTCCATTGGGTCACAAAGAGTAGGACATAACTGAGCGACTTTCACTTTCACTTTTCGGCCCCCAAAAGTCTGTANGAAGATCCCCTGGAGAAAGGAATGGCTACCCACTCCAGTATTCTGGCCTGGAGAATTCCATGGACTAGTATAGTCCATTGGGTCACAAAGAGTAGGACATAACTGAGCGACTTTCACTTTCACTTTTCGGCCCCCAAAAGTCTGTATCTGTCCCTGGTGTGGAGTAGGTATGTGAACCCAGAATTATGTGCCTGGGAAGTCTATGCTCTTCACACAGAACTACTGTTCATCGTGACATATGAGTCAGAAAATACAACTGCTGCTCCCTAAATCTGCTGTAAACTTGAATGCTCCAATAATCTTAACAGAATACTCTGTTCTAATACAACTTGAATCACTTCTTTGGAGGAGCAGAGACTTCTATCAGTAGATACTTAACACCATGTGACAGGCGGGGTGAGAGAGGCCCTGTAAGAGAGTAGTTCAGAGGATTCTCTTTGAAGCTGGCAACCTGGGTTAGAATCCGGATTCTCCCACTTTATCCCTAGCTTAGTGTGCTTAGGCAAGTTATCAAACCTCTCTGTGCCAGAATTTTCTCTTCTGAAAAAAATGGATACAATAACAGCTTTTACCTCAGAGGAGTTTCTATGTGCCTGTGTGTACATGTATTAGATAAACTAAAAGGGTTTCCAAACTGTAGGTCAAGGCTCGTCAATGGGTCATGAAATCAACTTAATGGTTAACCGTATTTTAAAAAAATGAAATAGAATCAGAATACAGTCTAACAAGGCAATGGCACCCCACCCCAGTACTCTTGCCTGGAAAATCCAATGGACGGAGGAGCCTGGTGGGCTGCAGTCCATGGGGTCGCTAACAGTCGGACAGACTGAGCGACTTCACTTTCACTTTTCTCTTTCATGCATTGGAGAAGGAAATGGCAACCCACTCCAGTATTCTTGCCTGGAGAATCCCAGGGACAGGGGAGCCTGGTGGGCTGCCGTCTATGGGGTCACACAGAGTCGGACACGACTGAAGTGACTTAGCAGCAGCAGCACAGTCTAACAAAGCATATCAGAATGCACTGCCCACAGTCAGGACAGGTAAGTGTCTTCTGAAATCGTTGGTCTCCATCGTGTATGAATGAATGCTGTGTGTGTACGCAGTCGCTGCAGCTGTGTCTGACTCTTTGCAACTCTATGGCCTGTAGCCCACCAGGCTCCTCTGACCATGGGATTCTCCAGGCAAGAATACTGGAGTGTTGCAATGCCCTCCTCCAGCGGATCTTCCTGACCCAGGGATCAAACCCGGGTCTCCTGAGTCTCTTGCACTGGAAGTGGATTCTTTATCACTGAGCCACCTGAGAGGCCCCTGAGTGTGTGGCATTGCTCTGTAAAATATATGTCTTATGGTGAGTCACTACCCTAAAGGTTTGAAAACCTGAGTGACTACAGTCAAAGCAGTTAGAAATATATGGGACAGCTCCTGCGTGCGTGCATGCTAAGTCACTTCAGTCGTGTCCGAATCTTTGCCATGAGCCACCTGAGAGGCCCCTGAGTGTGTGGCATTGCTCTGTAAAATATATGTCTTATGGTGAGTCACTACCCTAAAGGTTTGAAAACCTGAGTGACTACAGTCAAAGCAGTTAGAAATATATGGGACAGCTCCTGCGTGCGTGCATGCTAAGTCACTTCAGTCGTGTCCGAATCTTTGCGACCCTATGGACTGTAGCCCACCAGGCTCATCTGTCCATGGGATTCTCCAGGCAAGAATACTGGAGTGGGTTGCCATGCCCTCCTCCAGGGGATCTTTCTGACACAAGGATCGAACCTGTGTCTCTTATGTCACCTGCATTGGCAAAAGGGTTCTTTACCACTAGAGCCACTGGGAAGCCCCAGGCAGCTTGTGAACCCTCAGTAAATATTAGTTGTCATCACAGCCCTAGACCTTGTGAAGTAGCTACAATTATGCTTAATATACTTCAAATGCTATATTTATCTGTTATCTCACATAATTCTAATATTCTTTATTATAAAATAACTTATTACTACAAAATCATGCATGTGTAGAGTAGAAAGTTAGAAAATCCAGGTAGGGGGACTTCCCTGGTGATCCAGTGGTTAAGGTCCCACATTTCCACTGCAGAGGGCACAAGTTCAATCCCTGGTCATGGAACTAACATTCTACATGCCATGTAGAATGCACACCACCCGACCCCACCCCCCGCAAAAAAAAAAAAAAAATCCAAGTAGGCAAAAATAAATATTTTTATAAAATATTTTATTTTAATAAAATAAAATATTATCGTCCCATTACCAGAGATGACCACTGTTAACATCTTAGTGAATATCCATCTGGATCTTTTCCTACACACACACTTTTACACTCAAAATTATATCCTTTGTATTTTCCTTTTTTTCAGTCAACAATTTTTTCCTTTCCACTCTCATATATTTTCATTTTATCTACAGACCGTATTCCAATTTCCCTCCAAAATGTACTTCTTAGCAAATTTGTTGCAAGCAGTATTGGTGCAGAACTGTTCATTGATCTGGCTCCAACAGCCCTTCGTGCTTTCTGATCCTTTTGTCATGACTTTGAGAGAAACCAGGCCAACTGTAGAATGTTCCATTTGCTGATTTGTCTGATCTTGCACCCTGCATTTACTGTAAATTAAAAGTTAGATTTAGGGACTTCCCTGGTGAGCCAGTGGTTAAGAATCCACCTGCCAATGCAGGGGACACATAGGGTTCTATACCTGGTCTGAGAAAGTCCCATAAGCCGTGGCGTAACTAAGCCGCTAATTAGCCAGGGGCTCTAGGATCTGTACTCCTCAACAAGAGAGGCCACTTCAGGGAGAGACCTGCACGCGGGGACTAGAAAAAGCCTGTGAGCAGCAATAGAGACCCAGTGCAGCCAAAAGGAAATAAATAGATGGACTTTGAAAAGTTATATTTAAAGGTGTAAGAGACTCACTTTAACCATTCTGGCTAGACAACAGCTTAAGTAGTGTTGTGTGTTCATACTAGTTCATCAGAAAGTTTAGATTCATTCTGAATCAACCAGTCTTAGGGGAATGACAGATTCTCCCATTACATCCACCTCACCCTCAATGTGAGACTAAAAGTGAACTGGTGTGGTATTAATTGGCACTGTTTGTGTGTCCAGCTCTCTGTCAACATTCGTTTAATTTTGAACATCTTGGTTTAGGTATAACTGACATGTAATAAATGGCACATCTTAAAAGGGTATGCTATTGATCTGTTGCTGCTGTAACAAATTATCATAAGCTTAGTGGTTTAAAACAACACAAAAGTAGGTATCCTACCGTTGTGTAAAAGCTCAACGTTTGTCTCACCAGGTTTAAATCAAAGTGTCAGCAGGGCTGTGTTCCTGTGTGGAAGCTCTGGGGGCAAATCCAGGTCATTATCTTTTCCAGCATCCAGAGGTTGCCTGCATTTCTTAGCTCGTGGTTCCCTTTGTCCATCTGAAAAGCCAGCAATGTCGCATCTCTCTTGTTGACCCTTCTTCATAGTTATCTCTCTCTCTCTGACTCTCTCATTTTTAAATGACTCTTGTGACTTTATTAGGCCTACCCAGATAATCCAGGATAATTTCCCCATTTTAAGGTCATCAGATTCTTAACCTTAATTTCATTTTGTAACATATAAATTGATAGTGTGAGTTAGAGTTAGTCGTCACTTGTGTCTGACCCTGCCATCTCATGGACTGTAGCCTGTCAGGCTCCTCTGTCCATGGGATTCTCCAGGCAAGAATACTGGAGTGGGTTGCCATGCCCTTCTCCAGGGGATCTTCCCAACCCAGGGAGCAAACTCAGGTCCTTAGGTTCCAGGTATTAAGATGTGTACATCTTTGGGGGCCATTATTCCACCTACTACGCTCTGCTCTGATCCTCAAAGATTTATGTCATACATCAAGCATATTCACCCCATTCCAAGGTTCCCTATTAAAACATCAATTCAAAGTCCTAAATCTCATTAAAATCATCTAAGTTAGATATAGGGGAGACTCTGGATGTAACTCAGCCTGGGACAGAATTCTTCCCTATCTATGGGCCCATGAAACTAGAAAGTAAGTCTCCAGCTCCCAAGAGACAATGGTGGGAGACTTTCCTGGCAGTCCAGTGGTTAAGACTCTGCGCTTTCACTGCCAAGGGCCCAGGTGCAATCCCTGGTTGGGAAACTAAGATCCCACAAGCCCTGTGAAGCAACAAAAAAGAAAAAAAAAAAAAAAAAAGAAAGGAAAAAGGAAAGAAATTCCCCAAGAAATTTCGAAATCCAGTCTTGTAAACTCCATTAAGGTTTTTTTTTTTGGCTTTGTTTCACTTTGTTACTTTGTTTATGTATTTATGTATTGGGCTGCATTGCAAGTTGCCACAGGCAGGATCTTCAAGATGAATTCTTAGTTGCGCCATTTGGGATCTAGCTCCTCTACAAGGGATAGAACCAGGGCCTCTCCACACTGGGATCGAGAAGTCAGCCACTGGACCACGGGGGGTGTCCCTCCATTGGGTTTTAAGGCTTGGGAATAATTCCTTATGGCTCTCAGTTCTTTTCTCTGGATTTGAAGTTCTATTTTCTGAGTCATCCTTCCTTTTTCATGAAAGATGCAACTGTTTGCAGCTGAATCATTTTATCAGCCTGCTTCCTATCTGTAGAATTCTTCTTTCATATTCTTACCAACATATTGTATGGATAGACTTTTTAATTTTAGCCATTCAAAGGGGCAGGGGTTACCTAATGACTTTTTTTTTTTTTTTTTCGGCTGTGTGGCTTGTAGGATCTTAGTTCCTCAACCAGGGATTGAACTTGGGCCCTCAATAGTGAAAGGGTGGAGCCCTAACCACTGTGCAGCCAGGTAACTCCCTACCTAATGACTTTTAACAGCAGTTGACAATACTTGCTTGAATTAAATGCATTAGAGCTTGCAAAAATGTTGACTTATTATTTCTACTTTAATTAGCTGGCATTCTTCAGTAAAATAGAACTTTCATAAACTAAGATTATGTAGCTATTCTAATTGTAGTTCCCATCAGAAAGAGATTAAATGTTTAACTCCTTCCCTGTAATTGCCAGTTTTCAAAACAAAGAGTTATTTTCATCCTTCCATACCTTTTTGATCAAGTAGGTCATTCTTATTTTCTCATTTTGCAATATGAAACATATGACTATGAGATTCAAAAGAGTTTAAGGAAATTGCTCAAGGTCTCAATCTCAGCCAACAATCAAGAATCCTGATAAGAGTTTGCTTCTAAAATAAAAGTCTTGGTTGGTTGCCAAGGTCCTTTGAGGACTTGTCACAGTCTTCCTGAAAGGCTGCCTGCTTCCTAGTTCCATGCTCAGAGTTATTGAGAAACATCCCATCTCCCCGCCATTAACTCCCTCCCCTGCAACAGGGTCATTACCCCGAGGGTGTGTTGCCCTGCTCAGCACCTGCTGATGTGAGGCAGAAGCTAAACACTGGGGCCCAACAGGCCTGGAACACTTTCTTTTGCCATGAAACACCCTTCACTGACTTCTGTTTGAGCAGACTGCTTTTCTTTCAGAAATTAGAATTAATTAGGGCTGACCTCCAGGGCTTTTTTCCAAGCAAGGATGAGGCTTTTTTTTTTTTTCCCAAGTGACAGAAGAGCAGGTTTGGATGGTGGAGTCAGTAAGGGACACCGAAGCTAAGCAGTGGATGGAGTGACGTTCAGCTGGAAAGCTCTGAAACAGAGGTAGCAGTTGCTAAAATATGCAAAAACATCAGTATTCTTTGGTAAATAACTGCTGCTCTGAGACGCTCCCCCACACCCCTGTCTTCTTCCCATCACAGCACCCAGTCTCCTCTTTTCACCCTCCCACAATTGTCTTCATCATTTAGGGTTCAGGCTGAACTATGGTTAAATGTTTTTAACAACCCGCCTGGGTGTGGACATAAACTGGACTGGAGTTCTCACTGGCACTTATATTCTAATTCGAACGTGAACGTAGTGTTGTCAGCCACTGATTCTGTCTAGATTCTGCCTAGATTCTGTCTACCCTTGGGGTCATGTACGCATGGATACTGGGTTATGATGTCACATGTATTTCTTAGGCTTGAGATCAAAAGTTTGAAAAACCGAAGCTAGGGCATACCAGACAAAAGAGGCTGAGTGCAGAGGTACACAGCTTGTTTCTGGAAAGGAAAGACAAGATGACTAGGAGGTAGGCAGGGCCAATATGAAAGCTGTGAGACTCATGGCCAGTCAAGGGTGTCTGGGAAGCAGTGAGTCAGATGTGGGGTATAGGATGGAAAGATAGTGAACTGGAGGTCTGAAGTACATGGGAGACTTGAGAAAGAAGCATGTGTATCGGATGCATGGTCCAGGCATAGAAGAATAATCACTCCACCAAAGATAAAGCAATGAACCTAATTCCTGAAAGTCGGGAAGTTTCCTCGTGGACAGAGACATACAGTGAGTCAGGAAGAGGCCAGGAGGGAATCCTAAGGGCTCCTTGAATTAGCGGGCAGTGGAGGAGGAAGCACTCTCCGGGCACTGAGCCAGAAAGTGGGGGACTTGCAAATCTGGAAGGGAGAAGACAGAAAGGCAAGGGCAAGGGCTCAACAGGCTGAAATGTAATAACAGGTCAAGTAAGGCAAAGGCCCCAGAAACCTGGGATGTTTCAGGAGTAGCATGGGCCTACGGTCACTATCCTGACTGTAGGTGCAAGCCTGGCTTTGGTCATTCTGAACTCTGGAACCTTGGACAAGTGACTTAAACTCTTGTGACTCAGTTTTCTCATCAATAAAATGGAGATAATAATGGGAGTTCCCTGGGAATCCAGTGATGAGGGCTCCGAGCTTTCACTGCCGTGGCCTGAGTTCAATCCCTGGTCAGGGAACTAAGATCCCGCAAGCCGAGCACCACGGCCAAAAACAAACAAAAAAGCCCAAACCAACCAAACAACAACAGCAAAACATACAAAGTCCCAGGGAGGGACTTCTCTGGTGGTCCAGTGGCTAAGACTCCACGCTCCCAATGCAGGGAGCCCAGGTTCAATCCCTGGTCAGGGAACTGCTGCTGCTGCTGCTGCTGCTGAGCCGCTTCAGTCGTGTCCGACTCTGTGTGACCCCATAGACGGCAGCCCACCAGTCTCCCCCATTCCTGGGATTCTCCAGGCAAGAATACTGGAGTGGGTTGCCATTTCCTTCTCCAGTGCAGGAAAGTGAAAAGTGAAAGTGAAGTCGCTCAGTCATGTCTGACTCGTAGGGACCCCATGGACTGCAGCCTACCAGGCCCCTCTGCCCTAGACCAGATTAAAAGTTTGTGTGCTCCAACTAGAAATCCTAAGCTCCAGCACAGCCAAATAAATAAATAAAAATATGTTTTTAAAAGCATAAAATGAAGATAATAAGAATATCTACCTGAGAGAGTTTCAAAAATTAGATGAGAGAGAGAGACTCTCTGAACTGGGTTTAAAACATTGTTCATAAGCCATATAAGCATATGCTAAACTATGATATCTATGGCACCAGCTACCTAAAACTTTTTATACTTTCTGGGCTTGAGTTTCCTTGCACTGGGGTGCAAACTCTGGAAACTCAGGAAAGAGGAAAGAAAGAAAGACAGCCGTAAGAGAGCACAATAAAGACAAAGAATTAAGCACACGTGAAAAATTGTGACATCGGCACCTCCACTCTGCCCTCTTCAGTTGCTTCTTGTAGCTGTTTTTGAGACTAAACTTACTTCCCTGTATTTGTGACTTTCAGAGCACGAGCCAAGGTCACTAAAATAAAGATTTCTCACCCCCTCACCGTACAAACAATCCTATTCTGGCCTGGATCCTTTTCCAGACTTCTCTGTGGGCCTGAGAGCCAAATAAGGTAATTCACCGAGGCACCAGTGAGGGGGAAAGAGGGTGGAGCTGAAATCTGAACCGGAGTTCAGGAACAGAGCTGACTCTGGGGGCTGGGCGCAGCGAGTAAGGACCACTGTTCCCTGGGGTTCCCGGAGGAACGTGGGGAACTGAAAAAACAAACACACACACCCAGAGACATCAAGGCAGTTTTTCCAAATGGCCACAATTCATGAGCTTGGCTGCTTTCCACTCCTCAAGTTATCACTAGGCTTCAGAGTCAGATCTGGGGTTTGGATCCCACCTCTGTTCTTTACAAGCTGTGTGACCTTGGGCAACTTACTTAACCTCTCTGGATCCCAGTTTCCGTTTAAGTGCTACAGTTACATTTTGTAAATCAAGTAAATTCCAGAGAAAACCGCAGGGTGATAATTATTGTACGTGCTATGGGAGCGGTTACTGCATATGGAGAAAGATATTGCAGGCGGGTGTGGTGTCACGGAAACAGAATTACTCAAATGCTCTCAGCTAACTTCAGTTGTCACATGACGCATCCCCGGACTAGGGGAATTCGGATAATCAACTGATGGTTATCAGAAAATAATTTGCTATTGTTCAGCCACTACGTCATGTCTGACCCGTTGTGAGCCCATGGACTGCAGCATGCCAGGCTCCCCTGTCCTTTTCTCAGAGTTTGCTCAAACTCACGTCCGTTGAGTTGGTGATGCTTTCTAACCAGCTCATCCTCTGCTGCCCGCTTCTCCCTTTGCCTTCAATCTTTCCCAGCATCAGGGGCTTTTCCAAAGAGTTGACTCTTCACATTTGATGACCAAAGTATTGCAGTTTCAGCTTCAGCATCAGTCCTTCCAACGAATATTCAGGGTTGATTTCCTTTAGGATTGACCGGTTTGATCTCCTTGCAGTCCAAGGGGCTCTCAAGAGTTCTCCAGCACATAGATCATAGCCTTGTCATAGCAAAGGGACTTGAGTAACTCAATNCAGCTTCAGCATCAGTCCTTCCAACGAATATTCAGGGTTGATTTCCTTTAGGATTGACCGGTTTGATCTCCTTGCAGTCCAAGGGGCTCTCAAGAGTTCTCCAGCACATAGATCATAGCCTTGTCATAGCAAAGGGACTTGAGTAACTCAATGAAGCTATAAGCCATGCCATGCAGGGCCACCCAAGATGGACAGGTCGTAGTGAAGAATTCTGACAACACATGGTCCACTGGAGGAGAGAATGGCAAACCACTCCAGTATTCTTGCCTCTAGAACCCCACGGACAGTGTGAAAAGAAAAATAATTATGGATCAATTTAAAATGAAAGTTTTAAACCCACTTACTTCGGCTCTTTATTTCAATAAAAAGAATTTTCATTAGATGTAATTATAAAAAACTGGACCAAGTAGAGAAATGGCCAAAAAAAGAGAAACCTTCATCTTACCTAGAAAGTGAAAGTGAAGTCGCTCAGTCGTGTCTGACTCTTTGCGACCCCATGGACTATAACCTACCAGGCTCCTCTGTCCATGGGATTTTCCAGGCAATAGTACTGGTTTTTTCTCTGCGTCTATATATGTGTGTGTGTGTGTGTGTATGGACATACACATACATACATATGTAATGCTTATATANTTTGCGACCCCATGGACTATAACCTACCAGGCTCCTCTGTCCATGGGATTTTCCAGGCAATAGTACTGGTTTTTTCTCTGCGTCTATATATGTGTGTGTGTGTGTGTGTATGGACATACACATACATACATATGTAATGCTTATATATTTGAAAAATAAATCATCCCTGCATTGTTCTGTAATCTGTGTGGGTTTATGTGGGGGTCATTTGTGGGGGGGCAGTGTTAAGAATAGCTGTGAATCCTCTTAAAATCCATTAAGCGGACATCAGCCTTCTCAGTTTCCTTACAAACAAAATTTCTATTTTTTGATTCAATGTTTCCCAATCTTTTTTATTCTGTAACACACTTTAAGAGGACTAAACATAAGGAGGATACAACATGGTGAATGGGAGGAAGTATAACCTGATTAGTTATAAATTATAAACTGAAATGAACAGGTTATATTAATAGTTTATAAAAGAACAGGTTATAACCTGATTTGCTGGCCCTGCCTCTTAAACTTGGAAACAAAAACAAACAATGAAAGCTCATGAAGCAAGCTACAGAATTTTGCCTATAGAATAAAGCTTTCAGTTCAGTTCAGTCGCTCGGTTGTGTCCGACTCTTTGTGACCCCATGAATTGCAGCATGCCAGGCCTCCCTGTCCATCACCAACTCAGATCACACCATCGTGATTATCTGGGTCGTGAAGATCTTTTTTGTACAGTTCTTCTGTGTATTCCTGTCACCTCTTCTTAATATCTTCAGCTTCTTTTAGGTCCATACCATATCTGTCCTTTATTGAACCCATCTTTGCATGAAATGTTCCCTTGGTATCTCTAATTTTCTTGAAGGGATCTCTAGTCTTTCCCATTCTATTGTTTTCCTCTATTTCTTTGCATTGTTTACTGAGGATGGCTTCTATAAGCTTCAACTATTTTTAACTCTGGAGTACTTCAGTTCATTTCTGATCTCTCATTATGCAACTCTCACCAGATTATTTTGAAGTGAATCTCAGATAACTGAGATACCATTTTCAGATAACAACTGAGATAACAGATAATCTCAGATAACATTTTTCTATAACTATTTCAGTATGTACTTATACAAGATAACATTAAAAAATAATTGCAATTCCAAATCCTATGCAGAATAATTCTTTGATGATCTGGTCAGTTTCCGAATTTTCTCCATTGTCTCCTAATTTTTTTTTTTTACAGTTTAATTGTTTTGAAAACAGGATCCAAATTAAATTCCAAGTATTGTTATTGTTGATATGTTTAAGTCTTTTTAATCTATTAATAAATATTCCCTTGACATGTCTCTTTTCCAGCCCTTGCTGTCTGTCTTAGAAGAAACTGGGTGTTTTGTAGGGTTTCCCATAACTTGAATTTTGCTGCTTGCACTTGATCAATGAGTTCCTCTACCCCTGCATTTCCTATTTCCCATTAGAGATTTGATGAAACTCAGATTTGATATTTTTTGTTTTGTTTAATTGGCCAAGATAATGGTGGTGTGAAATTTCATCAGTAATCACCGGGACGTGTGGTCGTTGCCTTACCATGATTACCTTGGTTCATGAATTCATGAGGGAGTTGAAAATGGTGATGTTCTGTTGTTCTTTCTTCATTTATTACTTGGGCTATTCATTTAAAGAAAAACTTCCCCTTTTCCATTTGGATACTCTCAGTTGCAGTTTATATAGGAAAAACAGATAAATACTTGATACTTTCTCTTCAATTACTAGTTTTCAAAATAAGTTGGTTCTTTGCATTCTTCAGTGGTCAGCAGTGAGGCATTTAAAAATTACCATTATGAACTAATGTGTTTCAGTTTAGTTACATTTATTATCTGTGTTAATATTCACGGTATCCCATTTTTGGCCAATGGACCCTTTTCCTATTGTCTCTTGAATCCTTTTGATATAACCCCTAATTCTGTAAGGCTTTCTTGTCTTCTTGTGTGCATGATGTTCCAGGCTTATCTTGTATAATTCCTGCCATTCTTCCTCAGCTTGCCTGCCTCATCTTAGTTCCTTGTATGTTTAGTCGCTCAGTCATGTCTGACTCTTTGCAGCCCCATGGACTCTAGCCCACTAGGCTCCTCTGTCCGTGGGGATTCTCCAGGCAAGAAAGAATGCTGAGTGAGTTGCCATGCTCTCCTCCAGGGGATCTTCCCAACGCAGGGATTGAACCCAGGTCTCCTGCATTGCAGACAGATTCTTTACTATCGGAACCACCAGGGAAGCATCTTGGTTCCTTAACCAGGGCTTATTAAACCCATGCCCTTGTCAGTGAAAGCTGGAAGTCCTAGCCACTGGACTACTAGGGAATTCCCCTTACTTTGTTTTAATAAAAATTGTCATTTAGAGACAGCAGTATGTGCGTTAACTGAGTTCATTGCTGCTAGTTTGGGCGTTGGTTTTAGACCTTTTCAGTGGTCGGATGTAGGTAATACATGTATAGTTTTAAAAAATGAAATACATCATTAATTTGTATTATACTTCATTCAGATCCAGAGCTACAGTGTTTTTGCTTAACCTCATTAGTCTTAACAGCTGTATTGGCTTTCTCTCTTACTTAAGAACCCAGTTTGCAATGACACCAACAAAATTACTTGTTTGATTTATCTTAACACACACACACACACACACACACGGGCTTAGAATAACATACTGCTCCTGTCTAGGTATACACAAGTGTGTGCGCACACACGCACACACACACACAGAGGCTCAGAATAACACACACACACATACACACACACAGGCTCAGAATAACATACCTGCTCCTGACTAGGTATACACATGTGCGTGCGTGCGCGCACACACACACATACACACACAGGCTCAGAATAACATACCTGCTCCTGACTAGATAGCATGCTTTGAAATTCAACTTTTACCCCCTAATTCTACAAACTGTTGAAGGTGCTGCTTGTCTTCTCAGACCTTCCTTTTGGAATTGACTGTCTCACAAGAAGAGTAGTCACAAAAGCCAGACTTTTCTCACTAGATTTACCTTGTTGGTAGATCTTTAGATTTACCTTGTTTACCTTGTTGGTAGTATTGTCCTTATTCTCTGATGCCTTTGAGTAGTGTTTTAAAATGTTTTCTGCATCTTTTCTAGTTGTTTTCAGTAAGACTTTGATCTGAATTAATCTGCCATTATCAGAAATGAAAGTCCCTTTACCTCTTAAACATTGAACGTTGTATTTATATAATATTTGTGACCACAGTATTTGGTTTTATTTCAAAGGTTCTGAAACAAAAACACCTGGATGACTGTCTACGACATATATCTGTAAGAAGATTTGAATCATTTAATCTGTTTTCAGTAACAGAACACAAAAATAGGGAAACTGAAGAGGAAGCTGGTGCCTGGGTCCAATATACAAGCATCTTCTATCCTGAATACAGTATTTTCGTAAGGTAAACATCATTTCAGTTAAGATTTTTTTTTTTTTAAGCATTTTTCTCTTGTAAAAGAAAAACAATCTACTAAGAATTGAATTGTTCATTCTATTGAATTTGCAAGCAGTCTTTATCAGAATTTAGGTTTTATAACTTTGTGTTTGGAAATATTGCTTTAACTGGGTCTTGCTATGTTCTCAGAACTAAAGAAAAAAACATTCCAAGGAGTATATTGGCATTTGGAGATAAAATTCAAATCAAAGAGTTCATTTAACCATTCTCTCATAACATTTGATATGAAAAAAGCCAAGTTCTTTTTGAGGCTGAAAGTGAAAACAGACTTTTTCCAAACTACTCTTCGAGTAGTAGTTATTTGAAAAATCAAGCTTTGGTATTTTTCCTATTTATATTTTTTTCACTTTCAGAAGAATCTTAAAAATAGGAGGAGAAAATTCAGCTGAAAACAGTGATATTGTGAAAAGCATACAGACTGTTCTGGTTTTAAAAATCATTAGAAAAGAGTGAAGAGAGTTAAGATACCATTTTTACAGAATTAATTTTTTTCTCACAGTTATAGTCTAGCATGTTGCAACATTACTTCAGGTGTTTGATTTTTATAAAATCTGCCTTTTTTGACAAGATTACACATTTTGAAAGGAAGGGAGACGCACATTTACAGTAATTGTAGAAAGAGCAAAAAGCGTTTTAAGTGGAAATATGTCTGAATACAGTTTAGGTGAGTTTAGGAATAATTTTAAGAAAAATGTTTTCACAAAAGATGTCTATTTATAGTATATGTTTCTTGAACTATTTTAGTTTAAGATATCTAAGCTTTGAAAGATACTGTAACAGCTAAATATTTAGGATTTGGATAAAAATTGAGTAGGGTGGTCAGGGAAGTACAGCTAGGATCTGGATTCATAATACTGCTTTACTGAAAACTCTAAATAGGGATAAAAACTTTGGGGTTTGTGTACATTCATTGTGAAATTCTAATTAGAACACCTCAATTGCCTGGCACCTGTGATGGAGGCAATTAGCTTAGTCCTTGATTAGGAAGGAAAGAAAAGTGTATTAAATACTTACTGTATGGCAGGTATAGCACCAGGTGCTTTGATGTATTCTAATTCATGTACTCCTTCCAATAACTCTGTGAAGCAGGAATGAAGATAATTAAACAATTGGAAGATAGAGTCTATAAGGATATTAAAGAGAAGGAGAAACAGTAAGGTATAAAGTTCTAAAACTTATCTTCTGCCTCCACCATGATAAGAGGCAATAAATGTGAACTGTGCCAAGAATAACTTCCTGACATCTTCAAGACCCTGGTAAGATTTAGCCAGAGAAAATGTGAATTCTTCTGTTCTTTCAAAATAAGACATTGTTCTCCACTTGGAGAACACTTGGTGGAGATGACCTTGATGCAGAAGCAAGACTCTTCTCCAGCAGTGTGGCTCTTTGTGATATAACCGTTTTTGAAAGAATAAATATTCCTATGTAAATATTATACTAAATCCTATAGAAAGATTCTTATAGAAAGAAGACAGATGGCTGCGCTAGAATTTTGGCACAATGGCTGCCAAGATTTTTTCTCTTTTTTTCGAACTAGCTGGTATCTCTCCACATCAGTAAACATATAGAATTCTAGAGCTGAATTATGATCTTAGAATAAAAATATATAATCATAGCAACACTAATAATGGTTGACAGTTGAGTGCCGGGCCTCGTGACAAGCACTTTTGTGAGTGGTTTATATGTACTGTCTTATTTAATTCACACAGCATCTTTTGGGTAAATGCTGTTTTTATCTTCATTTTACAGAAGAGAGTATAAGTAAGTTGATTGACGTCACACAGCCAATAATTGATTGTGACCCTATTCAAACACTGGTGGTCTGGTTTCTCACCTGTACTTAAAAAAATTTTGTTTTGAATTAATTACAGACTCTTGGGAAGTTTCAAGGAGTTCCGTGGACCCTTCCCTCAGCTATCTCCGTCAGCAACATCTTATATAATGATAGTCACAGCTTGAACTTTTAACTTCTGCACATCCTGCCTCTTGTAAGGCAGTCTTGTTTGTATTCATTTTACAGATGAAGGGGTTGAGATCTGTCACACATATAATTTCACAAGCAAATCATTGCCATTGCCATCTCCAGGGGGTCTCCCTGACTTAGGAATTGAACCAGGCTCTCCTGCATTGCAGGCAGATTCTTTACCAGCTGAGCCACCAGGGAAGCACATGTACCCTGTGAGTGTTCAGTAAATAAAAACGGGATGGAATGGTTTGCTTATGAAATTATATATGTGACAGATTGTCCTTATACATGTAGGGTATCATAGGTACCCCTTTAACACTTGGCAAGATTGGCAACTGAGGCAAGTGTGGATACTGAACTTATATTTTAAAAGTAGTTTTAGTGTTAGTAATATTAACAACAGGGGTGACTGTTAAAACAGCTTTTATTCTCTTGTATTTTATTTTGTATTTTAGAAGGACCTTTATGTGTGTGTTGTGTTCAGTAGCTAAGTCGTGTCTGACTCTTTGCAATCCTGTGGCCTGCAGCCTGCAGCCAGGCTTCCCTGTCCTTCACTACTCCTGGAGTTTGCTCAGATTCATGTCCATTGAGTTGGTGATGCTAGCTAACTGTCTCATCCTCTGCCACTCCCTTCCCCTTTTACCTTCAGTCTTTCCCAGTGTTGGGATCTTTTCCAATCAGTCAGCTCTTTGAACCAGGTGGCCAAGATACTGGAGCTTCAGCTTCAGCAAATCCTAAAAGATGATGCTGTTAAAAGTGCTGCACTCATTATGTTAGTAAATTTGGAAAACTCAGCAGTGGCCACAGGACTGGAAAAGGTCAGTGTACATTCCAATACCAAAGAAAGTGAGAGTATTGTGCCAAAGAATGTTCAAACCATGAGACAGTTGCGCTCATTTCACATGCTGGTAAGGTTGGAGTCAAAATCCTTCTTCAAGCTAGGCTTCAGCAGTATGTGAACCGAGAACTTCCAGGTGTACAAGCTGTATTTAGAAAAGGCAGAGGAACCGGAGATCAAATTGTCAACATTAGTTGGCTTGTCAAGAAAGCGAGGGAATTCCAAAAAAACATCTACTTCTGCTTCATTGACTTTGCAAAAGGCTTTGTCTCTGTGGATCACAGCAAACTGCAGAAGGAACTTTATAGCACCTTCAAAATGTGACGCAGTGTATATAGAAAATAATTCATTGGGTCATGTTTTCATGAAGCTTAAATCACAGATATGGGCCAATTATAATCTAATTTTCTAGGTTATATTAAACTCCAATCATGATTATTTAGTTTGCTTGCATATACATATAATCAGAGTTTCAGTAAATCAAAATGTTCCCTTGATGTTTTTTTAAATGTTCATATTTTAATGTACAAATAATGTACAAATCTAGTTTCCTCTAACTAGTAGATGTAAGACTGAAAAAATAAGGCTTTAGCCATTTATTTTTGAAAGAGCTCCAAAGTAAGTTGCATCTAGAATCATGTTTTTTAAACCTTGTCCTTCTGAAAATCTTTGTTCTTATGCAGCCCATTCCACTCTCTGGCTTACTTTTTCTAATTTGGGGGGACCACTTTTTTTTGTAATCAAGGTAAAAAGTAATTATTTTAACCACTTTGAATTGTGTAATTAGTGGGTTTTGTACATTTACAATGTTGTGGAACCATCACCACTCTCTAATTTCAAAAATTTTTCATCACCATGAAATGAAGCCCCATTCCCATTACAAGTAACTCTCCATCTTACTCCTTCTTCTTCCTCTTGGCAACCGCTTATCAACTTTCTATCTATATCGATTTGCCTATTCTGGACATTTTATATAAGTAGAAGCCTATGATATATGCCCTTTTATGTTTGGCCTCTTTCAGTTAACATGATGTGTTTTGATTAATCTATGTTAACAGCATATATCAATACTCCATTCATTTTTTATGGCTGAATAATATTCTAGTGTATGGACAATACCATCTTTTGTCTATCCATTCATCAGTTGATGAACATTTGGGTAATTTCTAATTTTTGGCTATTATGAGTAATGCTGCTAAGAGACGTACTTGGTGATCCAGTGGTTAAGAATCTGCCTGCCAGTGCAGGGAACTCAGGTTTAGTCAGGGAACTGAGAGCCCACATGATTCAGAGCAGCTTAGCCCATGTACCACAGCCAGTGAGCCCACACTCTACAGCCTGTGAACCACGACTACTGAACCCATATACCCAACTACTGAAGCCCGCATGCCTACGTCCCATGCTCTGTAACAACGGAAGCCACCACAATGAAAAGATTGCCCGCCACAACTAGAGAAAGCTTACATGCAGCAATGAAGACCCAGCATAGCCAGAAATAAAATAAAAAATTTTTTTAAAAAGTAGAGAAAAATAATGCTATGAACATTCATGTATCAGTTTTTATGTGAATATATAATTTTTTAATTCTCTTAGGTGTGTCCTGAGGGGCAAGATTATATGTGAATATATAACTTTATAAATCTCATAGGTGTGTCCTGAGGGGCAAGATTACTGGGTCATATAGTAATTCTTTTTTTAACTTTTTTAAGAATGGCCAAATTGTTTTCTGCAGTGGCTGTGCCATTTTACCTACTAGGAATATAAGAGAGTTATAGTTTCTCCCCATGCATGCAAGCTTCTATGATTTTTCCTATATTATTATTATTTTTATTATTACCATTCTAGTGTGAAATGATATCTTCCTGTTGTTCTGATTTGTAGTCCCCCAGTGACTAAGTATGTTTTACGTTTTTTCATGTGTTCATTGGCCATTTGTATATCTTATTTGGAGAAATGTCTCTTCAAGTCCTTTACCCATTTTTATTAAGGCTGTTTTTCCCTGTTGTTGAATTGTGAGAGTTCTTTATATATTCTGGATACTTGAACCATATCAGATGTGTGATTTGCAAATAATTTGTCTCATCTTGCGGTTTATCTTTCACTTTCTTGATGGTGTCCTTTGGTGTATAGAAGTTTTCAGTTTTGTTCAAGTTCAATGTATCTATTTTCTTTTTCATTTGTTTGTGTGTTATGGTGCCATATTTAGCCCTCGTTTACTTTTAACCTCTAGTTTCAATCTCTTGTACCTTTATGAGTGAAAGTTGTTCAGTCATGTTTGACTCTTTGAAGCCCCATGGACTGTAGCCTGCCAGGCTCCTCTGTCCATGGAGTTCTCCAGGAAAGAGTACTGGAGCGGGTTGCTATTCCCTTCTCCAGGAGAGCTTCCCAAATCAGGGATTGAACCCACGTCTTCTGCATTGTGGGTGGTTTCTTTACCATCTGAGCCACCAGGTAGGCTTCAAATTTGTCTCTGATAGCTTTTTTTTTTTTTTTTTTTGCTCGTCAAATAATTATTTGCCCCAGTGACTTGCTCCTTATTTCTTACTCCATGGGCCATTCCTGGGAGAAAATCAAAGGTCCTTAGTTCTAGCATAGCTTTAGGTGCTTGTAAAAAAAGGTTGATTGACTTTCAGAGGAAGAAACTGGCTACTGGTAAATTTTCTTTCAGCTTTATTGAGATATAATTGACATACACCATTGTGTAAATTTAATATATATACTGTGTTGACGTCAATCACTTATCTATTGCAAAATGATTAGCACCATACTATTAGCTAACACCCCTATCACGTCACATAATTATCATTTCTTTTTTGTGGTTAAAGACCTAGGAAACAAGTTAAAGCTTTGGAATTTAGGAGAAACATGGAGTGAACTTTTTATATGTTGGCTATGTTAGCAAAAAGTTGTCATTGTTATATAACATTAATTATCAGTGTAACGGAAAGACTGAAGTTTGAGAAGTTCCTTTCCTTCTTGAGAAGTTGAGAAGTTCCAATACAGTAGGTATTACTGTCCAACCACATTATCCAAGCAAAACTGTTTACCTGCTTAGGTAAACAGTTGAAAGATTAAGGGTAGACAAGATCTTATAGAGTTGACACTTGAATACAGTAGGTATTATTGTTGTTGTTCAATTGCTAAGTCATGTTTGACTCTTTGCAATCCTATAGACTATAGCCTGCCAGACTTCTGTGTCCATGGAGTTTTTCAGGGTTGCCACTTCTTTTTCCTGGGCATCTTCCTGACCCAGGTCTTGAACCTGCATCTCCTGCATTAGCAGGCGGCTTCTGCACTCCTGAGCCACCAGGGGAGCCTAAATAAAGTAGATGATTCTGAACAAAGAACAAGCCTTGGGTTTGGAGCAAAGGAAAGGAAACTTGAAATAATCAAACTGAATATTTACCACACTGTGTCCATGGTAGTTTTCTTATAATTAGCACTAATCTCTATACCACTGAGGACAATGATTGTTGACCTTTTTCTTTAATGAGATGCCATCTTTTAGGGTTTCTCAACTTCATAGATAATTGCTTTTCTTCTTGTAGGTTTTTAGAGGTATGGGATTAGTTCTCCTGTTTCCCCATCCCTGATTTGATTTAATGTCACAGGGTTTACTCTTTGTTCTTGGCTTCAACAAATAAGGATTCTTGGCTTTCAAGAAGATGAGTTTTGTGTCACTTTCTGTTTTGAATACTGCCTTTAACTTTTAAACATGTATTTTACCTTAATTATCCCAGTTTCTGCTGTTTAGAAATATTTAACTTGTTGCAAAATATATGTACCTTTTTTTTTCACTCTTGTCTCAGATTTCTTTTCAAATGTTTATTTCATCCTGATAGAGAGAGAGACAAAGTGCAGGAGAGAATCTCTTTATTAAAACTAGACCGTAAAGGAGTTGCTCTTTTAGGTATTTATCCTAAGGAAATAATCAGAAAAGATCTCAATGCTATTTCTACAAGGATGTTTGTTGAAGTAATATGCATAAAGCACAATAGTGGGCATAATCTAAAAATTCAACATAATATGTTGGTTCAGCAAAATGTGGTGCAATTATTTACTGGACTACTTGGCAGCCATTAAAATCATGTTACAGAAGACTATTTAATAATGTGAGAAACTATAATATGTTAAATGAAAAAAGTACAAATTGCAAAATTGTATGGACAGTGTGCTCTGCTATTTAATGACAGGTCTATGAACGTAGCATAATATTTGAAGGCTATAAACCAAACTGTTATAAGGCTATAAACCAAACTGTTAACTGTGGTTATCTCTGTATGATAGGATTATGGGCAGTTTTTCCTTGAGGAAGCTATATATTGCTTTGATCTTCAGAAAAAAAAAAAAGTGAGCTCTATACTGTATTGCTGGTCATTTTAATAGCTTCATCTTGTGTTTTAGATGTTAAATGCTTTGTTCTTTTTTCTCTTCTGACATGTGTGCTATGGTTTTTTCCATGTTAGCATAAATAATCTCTTCTAGAATCTTGCATCCACAGAGAAGATTCAGAATCCTCATACCAGTGATGAAAGTTGGATTTGTGGTTGATAGCTTCATTGCCTTAGGTTATGATACTGTTGAGGCCAATAGTAATTGCAGATAACTTTCTGCATTCTCCCTTCATCACTCTGAAAGAACTAGGTCTCTGCGATAGAAACAAAAAGTTCTTCTGAGAAGGGTATTGTAGTTGACATGAATTTTCTTACTGTATCTATTAGCTCTCTAGGGCTCCCAGAACAAAATACTGCAGTTTGGATGGCTTTAACAGTGGGTTTATTTGCTCACAGTTTGGAGTCTGGGAGCCTTAGATCTAGGTGTTGCAGGCTTGGTTTCATCCAAGGCCTCCTGGACGTGCATGTGGCTCCGCTCTTGCTGCCTCTTCCCGTGGTTGTCCTTCTGTACACATGCCTTGTTGACTCTGTGTGTGCTAATCTCCTTTTTGTGTAAGGACAGCAGTCATTTTGCATTAGGGCCCACCCTGATGACCCAATTTTAACCTGATTACCTCTTTGAAGGCCCTTCTGAGGGATTGGGGGTGGTTAGGGCTTCAGCATATGAATTTCGGGGGGAGCACAACTCAGTCCATAACAGTGTGCCTCATTCATAAGTTTTTGTGGCAAAGTAGTGTTGATAAAGTAAATTTTATTGTGAATTATTAATGCTTATTGTAAACTATTCAGTTCAGTTCAGTTCAGTCGCTCAGTTGTGTCGACTCTGCGACCCCATGAATAGCAGCACGCCAGGCCTCCCTGTCCATCACCAACTCCCAGAGTTCACTCAAACTCATGTCCATGGAGTCGGTGATGCCATCCAGCCATCTCATCCTCTGTTGTACCCTTCTCCTCCTGCCCCCAATCCCTCCCAGCATCAGGGTCTTTTCCAGTGAGTCAACTCTTTGCATGAGGTGGCCAAAGTATTGGAGTTTCAGCTTCAGCATCAGTCCTTCCAATGAACACCCAGGACTGATCTCCTTTAGGATGGACTGGTTGGATGTCCTTGCAGTCCAAGGGACTCTCAAGAGTCTTCTCCAGCACCACAGTTCAAAAGCATCAATTCTTCGGCGCTCAGCTTTCTTCACAGTCCAACTCTCACATCCATACATGATCACTGGAAAAACCATAGCCTTGACTAGACAGACCTTTGTTGGCAAAGTAATGTCTCTGCTTTTACTGATCTCCTTTAGGATGGACTGGTTGGACCTCCTTGCAGTCCAAGGGACTCTCAAGAGTCTTCTCCAACACCACAGTTCAAAAGCATCGATTCTTCGGTGCTCAGCTTTCTTCACAGTCCAACTCTCACATCCATACATGACCACAGGAAAAACCATAGCCTTGACTAGACGGACCTTTGTTGGCAAAGTAATGTCTCTGCTTTTTAATATGCTGTCTAGGTTGGTCATAACTTTCCTTCCAAGGAGTAAGCGTCTTTTAATTTCATGGCTGCAGTCACCATCTGCAGAGATTTTGGAGCCCAAAAGAATGAAGTCTGACACTGTTTCCACTGTTTACCCATCTATTTCCCATGAAGTGATGGGACCGGATGCCATGATCTTCGTTTTCTGAATGTTGAGCTTTAAGCCAACTTTTTCACTCTCCACTTTCACTTTCATCAACAGGCTTTGAGTTCCTCTTCACTTTCTGCCATAAGGGTGGTGTCATCTGCATATCTGAGGTTTTTGATATTTCTCCCGACAATCTTGATTCCAGCTTGTGCCTCTTCCAGACCAGTGTGTCTTATGATGTACTCTGCATATAAGTTAAATAAGCAGGGTGACAATATACAGCCTTGACGTACTCCTTTTCCTATTTGGAACCAGTCTGTTGTTCCATGTCCAGGTCTAACTGTTGCTTCCTGATCTGCATACAGGTTTCTCAAGAGGCAGGTCAGGTGGTCTGGTATTCCCATCTCTTTCAGAATTTTCCACAGTTTATTGTGGATAAATAAGTAAATTAAATAAATAAAGTTTTATCTGGGTATAATTTAAATTCTGAAATATGTGGCAAGCAATCAAGACATACTAGGGAATGTACATCAATTAAATAATAAATAAATAATTAAAAGATATGCTAGAAGAGAAGGGTGAAAAGAGACCAGGACCACAACTGCTCTTTGCTCTAAGATCAAGGCTGGAAAGATGGCAGCAGAGTCTCTGGGAAGTGTGGGGAGGGCTGGTAATGAGAGCTTTACACTCATTGTTTTTTTCCCTCTTTTTGGCTGTGCTGGGTCTTGTGGCCTTCTCTAGTTGCAGCACTCAGGCTTAGCTGCTCCAGGGCATGTGGGATGTTAGTTTCCCAACCAGGGATCAAACTCGCATCCCCTGCATTGGAAGGTGGACTCCTAACCGACTTAACCACCAGAAGATCCCTTCATACTCATGCTTTATGAACATTTATCAGCTTCCATGTGTCAGGCTGGCTTCAGTCTCACAACAGGAAGGGATTCTGTGGCTCGGAAGAGATTCAGGAAAAATCAAGGATTTTTCGGTCTCTTCTGGATACTGAATGTAAATGTTCCATAAATGTTCTGTAAAATGCTACACAATTATGATATCATCAACAGCACGCTTAGTCTTTTTCTCGATCTCCTCTCGTGGCCTCTCTCCTTTGCTTTTCCTTTTTTTTCTTTCTGACTTCTTAATTATGGGAAAATGTCAAACACATAACAAAAGTAGATAGAGCATAACAAATCTCATGTACTCATTACCCAGCTTCAACAATTCTGAGCTCAATCTTGTTTTATCAACTGAGGACTAGAGACTCAACTGACTTCCCCCATCCCCATGTGTGTGTGTGTGTGTTTTAATGAATTAAAAAGTTTATTAGCCATAGAAAAAAAATTGGTTCTTTAATTCTCCTTAAGTTCCCTATAAAACAATAAGCGTACAGAAAATTTTTCCTCATGAACAGAAAATCACTATGCTTTTGGTCCAAGATATGTTGGGATTTTTTCCTTTCTTCTTCAGATGACAGACAGATGGATGTAGCGGAATCTATGAACGAGTGTACTTGCCCCAAATGTGCAACATAAATATAGAAGCGATGAACGGAAGACTCATAACTGATATTAACAGGGCCCTCTTTGAGCCCTGGTGAATCCTCTGTGTAGAATCTCCACATCCCCCCAGTGCCCGCTGAGGTCTTACGGCCTGTGCTCTTTGTTCCACAGCTGGCATTCTTTCTCTGCCAGACGGTGCTTTGCTTTGCTGAGAGAGTGCCCTGAGGAGCCCACGTTAGTGCCACTGGAGGTCTGGCCAGGCACTGTTGAAGACGGGAGGGTGTTAGGGAACTGAAGTGAACTGCAGAGGAGCCCATGTTTGTTTGTTTGTTTGTTTTTTAACATTTATTTGTATTTATTTGTCTGGTTGTGCTGGGTCTTAGTTGTGGCATATGGAATCTTCAGCTGCGACATGTGGGTATCTTTTAGTTGAGGTCTGCAAACTCTGGAGACCAGTTTCCTGGCCAAGGATTGAACCTGGGACCCCTGCCTTGGGAGTGCAGAGTCTTAGCCACTGGACCACCAGGGAAGTCCCCCCATGTTATTTTGAAGCAAACCCAGAACATATCATTTCATATGTGAGCCTCTCAGCACGTATCTCTAAAAAGGTAAGGACTTTAAAAATCGTTTAATCATCTTTCCTTAATGTCATCAAACATTTAGTCAGTGTTCAGATCCCACATGGACTGTTTATCAGGAGACAGAAAGAGATTTCACAGATACCAAGCTCAGTCTCACAAGACCACCCTCCACTTCAGGGATTGCACCGAATCTGTAGCTTGCTTTGGGTACTATTGCCATTTTAACACTATTAAGTCATTTAATCCATGAATAGGGGATATTTTGCTTGTTAGAATTTTAAGTCTGCTGTGAGAGACCTTTGAAATAGTTCAGAGGATTAAATGTACTAAATATACAAGTGTTGCTTGATACATTTAAAGGAATTAAATCAGTCAAGTGTGTAAATAATGTTAACTGTTTAGGAAAATTCTGTTTAACTTCTGATTTTTTTTTTTTTTTGCCCCTCCATGCAGCATGTAGGATGTTAGTTACCCAACCAGGAATCAGACCCTTGCCCCCCCGGCATGGAAGTGTGGTGTCCTAACCACTGGGCCATAGGGAAGTCCCTTGATTCTATTAAAGATTTACCTAAGGATGGTGGGAATTATTGCTCTTATTTTAAAAATTAGTTTCTTAGAAAATAACATAACAATGATTCACAGTTTAGCTTAACTATACGGAAAGAAACAGATTTAAGAATTTGAAACTCTGGGGACTTCTCTGGTGGGCCAGTGGCTAAGACTTTGAGTTAATTTACCTAAGGATGGTGGGAATTATTGCTCTTATTTTAAAAATTAGTTTCTTAGAAAATAACATAACAATGATTCACAGTTTAGCTTAACTATACGGAAAGAAACAGATTTAAGAATTTGAAACTCTGGGGACTTCTCTGGTGGGCCAGTGGCTAAGACTTTGAGTTCCCAGAGCGGCCGTCTAGGGTTCATTCCCTGATCAGGGAACTAGATCCCACATGCTGCAGCTAAGAGTTCCCATGCTGCAACTAAAGATCCCACATACCCAAACTAAGACTTGGTGTAGCCAAATAAAATAAATAAATAAAAAGAATTGGAAACTTTGACAAATTTAACATTAATCAGAACTCCAGAATCAATCACTATTCTTTTCTAGGCACAAGAACCCTCCTCAGAAAATAAAATCTCCAGGGAATTTCCTGGCAGTCCAGTGGTTAGGACTCTATACTTCTAACTGCAGGGCACAAGGGGTTTGTTTGATCACAGGTTGGGGAAGTAAGATCCCAGGCTGGGGAAGTAAGATCCTGCAGCCAAATAAATAAATAGTCCAACTGTCACCTGGAATCTTCCATATGGTGGAGGGGGAAAATCTCCTGGGTGAACTTTCCATACTTCTAACATACCACTGTTGCAGCTCTGAGCCTTCCAGAGAGAAATATAATAAGCATTCAGTTAATGTTTATTGACTGAAAGTGATAGATTCAGATTTGCTTCACTGAAAGTACTTAGTAGCTCTGTAAATACTTGATATACAAATAAATACAAGTATAACATGAACATTTTACACATTCATAAAATTTCAAATCTATTCCTTACTTTGTGCTTCAACCACACTGGCCTATTTTTCTTTAATTCCTCTAACTTGCTACAGTAACTTTATATATTCAGTACCCTCTTCCAAGAACTTTATCTCTTTCTTCTCACAAACTTTGCCAGACATCTCCTGCTTCTGCTAAATCATCACTTCCTCCGGGAAGCCTCCTTTGGTTTACCTAATCAGGCCAATCTTTCCTATGATATGGTCTTAAGACACCATTTCCCTCTTCAGTCCATTTTCTACATAAGTAATTTCACAACCAGTTATATGATTCTTTTTCTAATTCCCCTATATCTTGGAACTTAGCCCCATGATGGGAGCCTAGGACTCTGTTTTGGGTTACAACTTATCCCTCTAAATTCATCTCAGTGTTTGGAAAATAGAAGGTACCTAACAAACACTTCTTGACTGAATGAGTGATTGTTAAATATGCAGTATGAGCCAAAGAACTGTTTCCAGGACTTCCCTGGTGGTCCAGTGGTTAAGAATCTGCACTTCAGATATAGGGGGTGCAGGTTCAATCCCTAGTCAAGCAACTAAGATCCCATATGCTATGTGATGTAACCTAAAAAAAAAACAACAAAAAACTGGTTCAGGGAATAATATAAAAATACATAGAAGGGCCATATGTCAAAGGATCAAGGCAATTAGGTTTAAAAAAATTTAAACTATGCGATTTGCAGAAACACTATTTTCATATAGTTGTCCAGGACATAGAATTAAAATGAGTTTTTAAATGATTATTTATTGTCATTGTGTGGTTATTTTCCACTTGTCCATGTAGATCAATACGATCCAATAGATACAATGTGAGCCACACACATAATGTTAATTGTTCTAGTAGCCACAGTCAAAATGTATAAAGAAACAGATGAATTTAATTGTAATAATATAGTTAATTTAACCCAATGCATAAAAACATCATCATTTCAACATGTAATCAACATAAAAACTAATAAGATCTTTACATTCTTTTGAATACCAAGGTTTTGAAATTCAGGAAGAATTTTTATTTTTACATTTATAGTACATGTCAATTTGGACTCAAATGACCGCATGAGCCTAGTGGTGGTTGTATTGGACACTATAACCCTAGATCAGTTTCTAGTCTTCTCTGTCCTTTGTGCCCTTGGGGGCTGATCTGGGCCTGCATCACTCAACTCTCTTGTCCTCAGATTTTCAGATAGCCTTGGGCAATAGAAGGCACTATTAAAAGATGGGCGTATAGAAAGAGAAAGAATTCAGTTATTTCATTTCTGGCCACCCCCACCCCTGCCTGAACTGGGCTGCCACATTTCCTCTACCTGAGGGCCTCTCTTCATAGCTACTCCGTTTGTCTGGTTCTGGTAACACTGCTCCCTTCCTTGCCCCATTGAGCTTAGAAGAGTTGCCTCTGGGAGCTCCCCACTGCCCTGTGGATTTCTTGAACCCAAATCTCTGTAAATAATTACCTCTTCAGTTAACCCTTTGTTTGGTATGCCATCTGCATCCTGTGAGGACACTGACTACATCAAGCAGTTAATAAACACTCTTAACAGATTTTGTTCGTGGATACTTGAAGTCAATCACAATATTGAAAAGTTCTATTTGTTATACATAATGTAGCCTGACCATCAGTAATGTTTTCTTTTTTTTTTTAACGTTTTCTTTTTTAAAAAAATTTATTTTTGGCTGCCCTGAGTCTGCACGCAGGCTTTCTCTAGTTGTGGTGAAGTGGCTCAGTCGTGTCCAACTCTTTGCGACCCCATGGACTGTAGCATACTGGGCTCCTCCTTCCATGGGATTTTCCCGGCGAGAATACTGGAGTGGGTTGCCATTTCCTTCTCCAGGGGAACTTCCCATGAGCGGGGGCTGTTCTCTAGCTGAGTTTCTCATTGAGGTGGGTTCTCTTATTGCGGAGCACAGGCCCTAGGTGGCACTGGTTTCAGTAGTTGTGATGCTCAGACTTCGGTGCCCCCAGGCATGTGGCATCCTCCTGGACCAGGAATCGAATCAGTATCCCCTGCATTGCAAGGTGAATTCTTAACCACCGGACCATCAGGGAAGCCCAATGATTTTTTTTTTTTTAAATTAAAAAAAAAAAAAAGTACTTAACCTACTGTATACCATAGAAAACTATACTCAATACTTAAACAAAAAACTTTTTAAAATTTTATATTTTGGCCTTAGCAGGGACTAACTGCTGGACTGTCAGGGAATTCCCTCTACTCAATATTTTGTAATAAACTATAAGGGAAAAGAATCCGGAAAAGAACATATATATGATATATATACATATATATATATATTCATCGCTCTACTGTACACCTGAAACTAACATGACATTGTAATTAAAGTGTACTTCAATTAAAAAAAATTTTTTTAAAGCACTTAGCAAATTGGTAGCAGGCAAATTTTAGAATTGTAAGATAGCTTAGAGTCATGGTTCTAGACGAGGTAATGAGAAGTCTGTGCCAGAGTAATTTCTGTATTTAGAATCCTGTTTGCAAGTAACAGGAAAAAAAACACTGAAAGTGACTTAGGATGAGAGGCAGAGGTAGGGAATATGTATGTTCACACAACTGGAAATCTCAAAAATGGAAATGGGTTCAGTGTTTCTTAACAAGAGTCTAGTCCCCATCTCTCAGCTCTCCCTCTCTCTTGATTGGGGATCTACTGCGGGCTGCTTTCTCCCTTCTAGAAAGAGGATGGCTGCCAGGCTCAAGACCTTGCTAGTCTCTCTCTCTGGTTGGCTTAGCGGCCATCCTGATAAGATAGCTAGTTCATGTACAGCAATATTGTACATCAATAATTACACTGCTCTTATAAATTTATGTGGGCATTTTGGGCAGTATACAACTCCCAGAGTCTTAAATTGAAAGGGTTTCTGTATAAAGCATAATAGATTATGGCTAGAATGCAGCTAATACAGAACCTGATGATATAAAGATAACCCCAGGAAGTTATCCTTAAAGTGCAAATTTGCAATCACTTTAACCAGGAGCCCAAGCACAATTTTATGACTTGTAAAAAATATGGAAGATGAAAATTGCTAAAATCTTACATTCTACATTTAGATTGTGGCTATTAAAAGTTCTAAAATTACTGTAATTTTGCAGATTATAAGTCCCATTAGCTGACAGGACTGGTTGGATTAGTCATCCATGCCTGAACTAATTGGGGTAAGGCAGGGAGGGTACTAAGAATGGGGATGATTTAATTAACTAGGGGTGCTCATGCCTCTACCCCTAAAAAAGTAGGGTATAGGATCCAACCACACTTAAGTCAATAACATGGTCTACTCTGAGAATAGTTCCTGAGAGAAAGTCAAAAGATATTTGTTTGCTACAATGTATGATCCCTATTCAAGAATTTCTGATATGTTTCCTTGAAGCTTCCTATGATTCTAGGGTCTAGACAAGAGTGGTTGGTGGTTGAATAAATTTAAAGGAACATTAAAATAGTCTATAATTTAAATGGATAATTCACTGGGCTGCGGTTACCGGAAGATGGAAAGTCTGTGTGGATGACCAGAAGAAGAGGTTCAGAAGATATTTGAAAATACAGTGGGAGGGACTAAAGGTGCTCCACTGAAAGATGCATGCTGGACTAGCATTACACACACCTAATAACAACAAAAATAGGGGAAATGGTGAGAGAGAATGGGATATGAGATGTGAAAAAAACAATTTGTTTGAACAAAGATTGTGCGAGCTGATTGACATACATCACTTCTTTTAAATACTTACTTAACCAAACATGTTTTGATCACCTGCTATGTGTCAGGCTTGTTTCCTGGGATGCAGGAGTGACCACAGGAGACCAAAGCTGAAGTTCTTGTGAGGGGAGACAGGACACAACAACCCTGTATTGATATAATTACTCCATTTTATGGAGAGGAAAGCAATCTTGAGTGAGAGTAAGGGACTCTTCTGCAGACACTTTAACAGTAAGTAGCAGCAGTACTATAGTCCAAATCCAGGACAGTCTGACTTAAAAAAGACTTTGCTTTGGGACTTCCTCCTTGGCCCAATGGTTAAGCCTCTACATTTCCACTACAGAGGGCCCTGGTTCTAATCCCTGGCCAGGGAACGAAAGTCCCACATACTGCTGGGTGCAGCCAGAAAGAAAAAAATAGAAAAAAAATTTTTAAAAAGGTTTGTTTTGATAGAAGAAAATAGAAAGAGAAGAAAATTTTACCTTGGAGGAGAGGAGCAAATCAAAGCAAATTAGATAAGGAAAGAAAAGCAAGAAACAGGTTTCGCTAGAATCCCTCACCTGGTAAACACCCAAGGTAAGGCCAGCTCAGGGTCTGCCTGGACTACTGCATTTCTCCTTCCCTACTCCTCCCTTGCTGGTATGGAAGCCCCATTTTACAGATGTAAAAACTAAGGCTCAGGGCTATTAAATCTTTGTATTTCCCCCCCACTATGGATAAACCTTTCAGAGCCACAGTAAGAGAACATCTGAGAGAAACAAAACAATAATTGGTATATCTTTCAGGTAACGGTGGGAAAATACAAGTTGTTAGTGTTTCTCTTGAGAGCAGATTTAGCATTAAGTCAGACTCCAATGAATCTGCTTGCAATGCGGGACACCCGGGTGGATTCCTAGGTCGGGAAAATCCCTTGGAGGAGGAAATGGCAACCACTCCAGTATTCTTGCCTGGAAAATGGACAGAGGAGCCTGGTGAGCTCCATGAGGTAGCAAAAGAGTCGGACACGACTGAACAACTAACAGACTCCAGTGAAAGCGGCTAGGGAACACCAGGCAAACTGCCTAACTGACCTCACTGTGCTGAGGAAGGGGCTCTTGGTGATTTTTCTGACACGAGTGCTAAGTCTCTACAGTTCCACTCTGGGCTGTAACCCGCAAGAATCCTCCGTCCATGAGATTTCCCAGGCAAGAACACTGGAGTTGCCTGGGTTGCCATGTCCTCCTTCAGGGCATCTTCCCTCCCCCAGGGATCGAACCCACCTCTTTTATCTCCTGCATTAGCAGGCGGGTTCTTTACCACTAGCGCCACCTGGGAAGCCACAGTCGCTATATTTCTCTCCCAATAGTTAACCTTGTGGCTCGTGGGTTTTTTTTTTTTTTTTTTATTGTTCCATGTCCATTTCTAACTGTTGCTTCCTGACCTGCATACAGATTTCTCAAGAGGCAGATCAGGTGGTCTGGTATTCCCATCTCTTTCAGAATTTTCCACAGTTTATTGTGATCCACACAGTCAAAGGCTTTGGCATCCTAAGGAACTATAGCTGTAAGTTATATAGGGGAGCATGTAGAAGATTGTAGATGTATTAGCAACAACTTTTTTTAATCACCACTGGAAAGGTAACAGACTCAATGACCTGTTGACAGTTGGGTTCATTTGTTTATGAAGAACAGTATCTTTTATAACTGTTAGTAAAATAGCAGTTATCAAATATTTAAAGGGCCATCATCAGGTGAAGAGAGATGAAAAGGAGCAGAATTAAGATCAGTGGGCAAGATACGAAACATTTGCCCCCTGGCACGTAGAACTCCCTATAAATGGAATGTGCAGACTTGAAAGTTGGTTAGTTCTTTGTGACTAAAGTTCTGAATTTGTTGGGCCGTTAAAGAGGAAATTATGTGTCATGGAGTGTGGTTATGGAGGTCGATTACTTATTTTTAGTTCTAGATTCTCGAAGTGTGGAGTTTTGTTGTCTCTAAAAAGATAAATAATTTATCTCACACTTATATAATTAAAATAATAAAATAATTATTAGTACTTTAAAATGTAGATTAATCATCAAGAAATGTCATTGCATTAAATATCCCGAAGACTAGTCTGTTCTTTTCCTTCTCCCTCTAGTGGGCAGCTGGAGAAGGAAATGGCAACCCACTGCAGTACTCTTGCCTGGAAAATCCCATGGATGGAGGAGCCTGGTAGGCTACAGTCTATGGGGTTGAGCAGAGTCAGACAGGACTGAGTGACTTCACTTTCACTTTTCAGTTTCATGCATTGGAGAAGGAAATGGCACTCCACTCCAGTGTTCTTGCCTGGAGAATCCCAGGGACAGAGGAGCCTGGTGGGCTGCTGGGGTCACAGAGTCGGACATGACTGAAGCGACTTAGCAGCAGCAGCTGTTGGCAGAAATACTTTAAAAACACAACACGGAAAGGTTTGTTAGTATTCAGTATATCACAATACATAGTCTCAGCTTTAAATAATTTGTAAATCTTAATATGTCAGAGTCATTAAAGAAAATGCTTTATTCCTTTCTAGGCATAATAGTGGATCTTTGAATGTTGAAGATGTTCTTACCAGCTTTGACAATACAGGAAATGTCTGTAAGTTATATTCTTACTTTATAGAAATAATTTTAGTGTTTTAAAAGTCAATTTTTAATCATTTTTTTCAGTGTTTATTGACTAGTGTATGTATGTGGGTGTATCATAGAAACTCCTGCTGTTTTTAGCTGTATAATAAGCCTCATATAAGATGTACCTACTAAGTGGAATAAGGCAGTTTTTATAAGGCAGATTTTACACTTGGCAGTTTTGTGTATGTAAGACCCACCTGCATTTGAATCTTGGTTCTGAAATTAATCTTGAGCAATTTATATTGTCTCCAGGGCCTCATTCTTTTTCATGTCTTAGAACTGAATAGAATGTATGTAAAGTGTGTAATGTACTACATTCTCATAGTTTATACTCAGTAAATGACATTTTTACCTGTGATGAGTACCTCTAAAGCATTTTTTTCTAATAATGAAGATAATATCATTAAGGATTATTTTGATGTAGTAAAATAAACTATTTTGATTGACCTAAGTAGGACAGAAGGAACCCTGGATTCTCTAGTACTATCCCTTTTGTTTCTTGTTTCCATTTTGACCTTTTCAGTTAATCGGTCCAACAGAGGGGCTGTCTCTCCTTTCTTTGCTGTGTTTTGGGTGTGTGCATTTCCACTTCTTGCTTATTCTCTCTTTCATTGGAGAATAAACCCAGAACATTTTTCCTTGCTGCTAATATACTTTTAATAGAATCTTTCTGTTTTATTCATTATTATAACATTATAGAATATATTATCTTTTCATCTAAGCCTTTAATTACATCATGATGGATTTTTCCACTGAGAAAATCATATAATCATAATGTCATACAATGAGAGAAATCAAACAAGAATATCTTTATATCATGATGTTAAACAATATACCATGATAGAAGCTGTGTACTTCTTTCTGTGTGCTACATAGGCTATTTTCCTTAAGATAGTGGATTATCAATGAAATATGACCATTTTAAATGTAAAAATTATCTTCAAGTGCTTTTCTTCTCGAAAGAAATTTTATAACTGTAACCACTTATTGTATGAACTAAAATAACATACTCAGCAAGAAGTACTCATTTTAGATCAGCATAGAATAATGTCCAGCAATACTCAGGCAATAATCTTGTTCTTATGCCCACATTATGGCAAGCTTTTGATTGTCGAGAAAAATATTTATGTCTTTTTTACTAAGAAGTCTAAATATCCTAAAATTATCCTAAAATAATGTAATTTTATTTTTTGTGGACAATGATAGGCATACCTTTTAGTTTTTATATGCTGATGCTGGCTGAATTCTTTCCCAATATTTTTACTGGGGGCTGGGGCAAGGTCTGGGTTCAGTTCAGTTCATTCAGTCTCTCAGTTGTGTCTGACTTTTTGCGACCCCATGGACCGCAGCACTCCAGGCCTCCCTGTCCATCACCAACTTCTGGAGCCAACCCAAACTCATGTCCACTGAGTTGGTGATGCCATCCAGCCATCTCATCCTCTGTCGTCCCCTTCTCCTCCTGCCCTCAATCTTTCCCAGCATCAGGATCTTTCCAGATAAGTCAGCTCTTCACATCAGGTGGCCAAAGCATTGGAGTTTCAGCTTCAATATCAGTCCTTCCAATGAACACCCAGGACTGATCTCCTTTAGGATGGACTGGTTGGGTCTGGGTAAGGAATGCTAATGGTGGCTGAGACATTCTCCTTTAGTTCTTTGATATTGTAAATATCATTAAGTCAGGCTTTGCTGTGCTTAGTCGCTCAGTTGTGTCCAACTCTTTGTGACTCTATGGACTGTAGCTTGCCAGGCTCCTCTGTCTATGGGAATTCTTCAGGCAAGAATACTGGAGTGGGTTGCCATGCCCTCCTCCAGGGCATCTTCCCAACCCAGGGATCAAACCCAGATCTCTAGCATTGCAGGCGGATTCTTTCCTGTCTGAGCCACCAGGGAAGCAGATCAGGCTTATGCATGTGTAATTTAGGAACATCATCCTAAAATGCTATATGTGAATTAAAAACAATTTTTGTTTTTTGCCCATGCCACATGACATGCAGGATCTTAGTTCCCCAAGCAAGTGTGGAACCCGCATCTCTGCAGCAGAAGTGCAGAGTCTTAACCACTGGACTGCCAAGAAGTCCTGAATATGGATTTTTGGTTTGGTAATGTGAAAATCAAGTATTTTTCCAGTGGCTCAGTATGAAATAGGGCCACTAGCTGGCAGCATTATGTAAAAAAAATATTTTTTCTTAAGGTCTAAGCTATTATTCTGTATATGAATAATATATATATATATACTTCTCAAACATTTTTTCCCATCAACTTGTCTGCACCTGCCCTCCTCCTCAAGTTGTTCTTGCATTGACAGATGGGGATATTGTATGGTTAAGGTTTTTTTTTTTTTCCACTGCTGCCCATTGTTTGCTAGAAAGACTTGAGTCTTTGGAATTAGAACCACCTAGTTTCTTGGTTCTGAAATTAATCTTGAGCCATTTTATATTATCTCCAGGAGCCTCAGTTTTTTTCACCTCTTAGAACTGGATATAATGTATTGAAGTGTGTAACATACTACATCCCTCATAGTTGATACTCAGTAAATGAATCTGTTGTTACAGTGATGAGTACCTATAAAGCTTTGCAGTTTTTTTTCTAATAATGAAGATAGTATTATCAAGGATTATCTTGATGTTGTAAAAGTAAAGTATTTTGATTGAACAAGGTGGGAAAAATAGATCAAATTATAGAAATAGTAATTTACTAAAATGTTTTGTCATAAATATGGTCTTAAAAACCTGAATGTGTAGCCTAAGTAATAATTCAGTAACTTGTAATAGAAGAGGTGATAAAAATAAAACTTATTAAAGCATGTTTTATAGTATTTATATTACTCTTTAAGAAAAATCTATAGTGATATTTCAACTTAATGTAAAATTGGTAAAGTCCTGTTAAAGTAAGTCTTGATTATAACTTTCATATAATTTTTGTCAAGGCTTAAAGTGATCAAGTTTTGAAAAAGTGGTTTTTCACTTGATGTCTCAAATATTTGATTGTATTGTAGTAGTGACATTAGGGGCTTCCCAGGTGACTCAGAGCTAAAGAATCTGCCTGCCAATGCAGGATACACAGGAGACATGGATTCAGTCCCTGGATTAGGAAGAACCCCTGGTAGGAAATGGCAACTGACTCCAGTATTCTTGCCTGGAACATTCCACGGACATAACAGCCTGGTGGGCTACAATCCACGGTGTCGCAGAATTGGACACCCTTGAGCAGGCACAGTGACATTTGAGTTTGTGACAGGAAGGCCCAGCAGAGGGCACTACAATCACAAGTCTATCTTGCAGCTCACAGCTCAATATAATTGGGATAAATAACGTGAATAGTAAGCCTAAGCTTTCATCACGTAAACAAGAAAAATGTATGTTTAAACGTTTATCTCTGATTTATTTCTTATACATTTACTATATTCAGCAGTTCACTAATAAATAGATTTTCTTGACTGATATGTTTAGTTAATTTTTTAATTGTAAGTATCAGTTTAATTTTTGTACTTCTAGCTTTAAATACAGGAATACTTTTGGTCTTATTAATCTTTATAGAGAAATTTCTATACAGGAAAAGCAGTTCCTAAATCATCACCGTGGTAAAACACTACTATCATGCTGAAGAATATTTTGAATGAGGAAAAAACATTTTTAATATGATACCAGGAGAGAACCAGTAGACAGAATTATCCATTTATTCAGGAATTAGTTTCTGGGTTAACATAACTTCCTGATAATAAAAAATAATTTAATTACTTTATAGTTAACAACCCCCTGTATGTGTTTATATAAAACATACATATGAGAATATATATAAAATATATTTGTGTTTACTGGAACCATTAATCTCAATTTCCAGTTAACTTCAAAAATGAGTAATGCTTTTATTCATTATAAATTTTCAAAGAGGAGAGGATCAGTCTTACTGCTTGAAGTTGTTTGTACTCTAATCAAAAAGATTTAGAAAAATCTTTATTTTTGGAAAATAAATGAAACCTCTAGATATTTTCTTATTTGTGATATATTAGAAAAGAAAATATTCCTAATGTTTGCCTCTATTATTTTAAATGTATGACTTGCAAAGTGTTTTATGTTTTTGAGATATCCTTTCAGTATTTGCATTCCTTTGAATGTTGTTGGGAGAAATTAAAATGAATCTCACACAGTCTTTTCTGCATAATAATTCATTGCTCTATAGGATACGACCCCGGTCTTATTATTATATACTTACATTTGCTGTTGTGAAAAACAAATTATTTTGAAAGTCAAACTTCTGTTTTGCTTACCTCTAACTAGGGATAGGTGTACATATTTTGTCTTTGGAGTCTGGTACTTGAGAACATACTTCTTTTTAAAGTATCAGAGCTACTTTGTGGAAAGATCGTGTCTGCTATTGATCCATTGTGCCTGGAAAGAGATGCCATCAAGCTCCCTAGGGATAAGTAGAAGATGCATCCTTCACTTCAGACGAGGTGCTGGCTTCTTTTGTGTTTTATGTAACATGTCACGCAGATACTTTGGGTCACAAGAGAGTACTCTGTGGAAGATCTCTGGCTTCTGTTTTCTCTGCGGGCTGAGCCTCCTTTCCAGCCAGTCCCTGACCTCTATTCAAAGAAACCCCATCATGCTCTATCTCTTCTGAAAGCAGTTTCTCTTTCTCCACCTCATCTCTTTCCTTACTGAAATGATTAAAAAAAAAAAGTGATTCTCTTCAGCCCGTAATCGAAATTTTATTGCATAGTATATAGTACAACTGTTTGCTATCTGTAAAATGTCTTCGGTGTGGGGAATATATATAATTGCTTCATTTGAACTTTTTTTTTTTTTTAAATCATGTTGTCCTTTTGACAGCATGGACAGATGATTAATACTTATACAATTTATTGATACAATATATACAATATAATGCTTATAAGCCATTAAAGGCTTTGGAAGTCAATATTTACTGTATATTATTGCAATAATGTACTGTGAATCAGGAGTCCTGGCTAGCACAACAGTGCCACTTAAATTTGAGAAATGTATTGGTAACATTCCTTCTGCTATTCTTTGAAATAATTTTTTTTCTCCTCACTGAGCTACACGACAGAACTTTGTGATGGTTGATGTCTCATGACATCAACCAAGAGAAATTTATGGACTTTCTACCTTGTATACTCTTACATGTGAAAATGGTGATTTTTTTTTTCTCCCCAACAAATCCTGGGTCTAACCTGGACTTTTAATGCACACAGCTGCAGTCTCCTGCTTCTTGGTTCTTTCTAGGGGTCTCATAGTGGGACCTGTTTTGTGATGTATCCAAAGCTCATCTATTTTGGGTTAGTTATTAAACAGATATTCTTGTTGAAATATAAAATGTTTTCAATTTCTACCTATATTTGGGAGACCAAAGTTGACTGTCTTTTAGGAAATACAACCCACATTTTTAGTTATTCTTTTTCATTTTTATTGTGTCTGTAGTTAAGGTCTGTAATATTAGTGGAATTATTTCAGCTTTAGGAGTGTTAGATTGGATTTAAAGTTTTTCCTCATTCAAATAAAGGCATATTGTGTTTACATCTATGTATGTAGACATATATACATTTATGTAGGTGTGTGTATATATTCTTGGTAAGAATGTTTGATTAAAAAATGAAAACTTTGGGCTTTTCTGGGTGATTGCTCTATTTTTAACATAGTGGGGTCATGGAAGCATTCTGGAATATGAAGCTGAGGTTTTAGCCCGGCCAGTTACTTGCTGTGTGATTGTAGGCAAGTTTTTAAACAGATCTAAACTGTTTAAAATTGAATAAGAAACAATAACTACCTTTTAGTGTAGTAAACATAATATTAAGTAATGTGAAAATACTGTGTAAACTGTAGGTAATATTTGTATTAGTACTTTGTTAATAACTAATATCACGTCTCATTTATTCTAAGACCTTTTCAATATCTCTGATATTGGAAAATAACACAAAATAGGAAATATTTTTGTGTTTTAATGTTTTACGTTATTTTGTACATGAAAACAGTGCAAAGTCATATTATGAAAAGTATAATATATGTAATATGAAATAATATGTATTATGAAATTATGAAATCATATGTAATATGAAATACATATGTAAATCAGTGTTTTAGAAAAGAAACTTCAGAAAGACAAAAATATATATAATTTATTATGTGATAAAGATGGAATTTCAGTGGGAGTGGAAAGGATGAATTCTTCAATAAATAGTATTGTCTAGGAATTTAGAAAAAAATAGCAAATCTCTTCCTTTATACTATGTAATTACCAAAGTTAATTTAAGATAGTTAAATATTTAATTAGCAAATTCAAACACTTCTAGATATTTCAGATGAATACTTTTAAGATATTGAAATAAGTAAGGCCTTTCTAAGTGTGACCCAAGTCCTATGAATTTAAAAATAGATTGACTAAATAAAGATTTAAAGTCACTTTATTCAAAAAGTAGCAAAAAAGTTGAAAGAGAAATGACAAACTGGTAATTATTATTTATGACATATACGCGGACAAAGATGTATTCTCTTTGTTGCGTGAAGAGCTCCCACAAAGAAACAGCAAAAGCAGGCTGTAGATCTATAAGAAAAAGAGAAAGCATAATGAAAAATAGAAAAGAGTAATTCACAAAAACAATGCCAATGCTCTATAAAGACATCAAATGATTATTTTACTAGTAAAGAAGTAATGAAATGCAATTAAAACAGTGAGAATTATTATCAAATTGGCGAAGATGAGCAAAGATAAACAATAATCAGTGAATTGCAGGTGCATGTGCATTCTCATCTACCATTGGTGGGAGGGTAAATTGATTCTACTTTTCTAGAGACAGTCTGGCAATATCTTTCATAATTTTTAGTACCCATATCATCTGATTAATAATTCTTTTTCTAAGAAATAATGAAGCCAAAATGTAAAGATGGAATGTAAAGGAATTCATTATAGCACAGTGAATAACTGGAAAAAAATAAATCTTTAATTTTAGATGACTGGTTAATTATGGATATTTCATGAAATGGAATATTTTGTAGCTGTACAAGGCTTTAAAGCATATTAGGTTAAAAAATTACTATAGGGGATATGATTCTATTTCTGTAAAGTACATATATACTAATGAAGTAGCTATGTGGATGCATAGTTGTTGTTGTTCAGTTGCTAAGTCCTGTCCAGACAAAGCGTGGTCCACTGGGGAAGGGAATGGCAGACCACTCCAGCATTCTTGCCTTGAGAACCCCATGAGCAGTATGAAAAGGAGTATGCATAGAACTGTATCTAAATGTTCAGTTTTGTTGGGGTATTGGAGTTATGGATGATTATCACTTTCTTTTTAGCGTTTCATTTTTTTTATTGTATTAGGCTTGTATTAGGCAGTGTCATTTTTATTTTGAAAAAAGTGAATACTCTTTAATTTCCAAATTGAGTGATAATTTTTTTTGTTTGACTGAAAGCTGTGATAAAATCTCAAATTGCTTAGGACAATACTGTGAGAAAAGGAGCAATTAATTTTACTACTGAAAAAATATAAAGTATTTTATTTTTAAACAGTGCTTTTGTCCAAGGAACTCACATCACTGTTAGATATTAATCTGTTAATTCCCCCAATACACTTGAAAGAAGTCAAAGATCAAATCATTCTAAGCCTGTATTAGGTTGTGGGAGTATAAAGAGGTTAAAAACTCAGTCGATGGAAGAAAATTGAGCTTGAGCATAGGTAATTTATAAGTTCTGTTGAAAAATAAATTTAAAGGTTCAGTTAGCAGGCATAGGTAATGGTTAGCAGCCCTGAGACTGTAAGGATCCCATGGAGAAGGGAATGCTAACCACTCCAGTGTTCTTGCTTGGAGAATTCCATGGACAGAGGAGCCTGGCAGGCTACAGTCCGTTGGGTTGGAAAAGAGTCAGACACACCTGAGCAACCAACAGTTGAGACTGTAGGAGGCCCCAGTGAAAGTGAGGAGCTGGTGATAGGATGCGACTCTGGTTTGGATTTGGCTTGTAGACCGTCTTAAGAGTTGCAGTGTGTATGTGAGTTTGTATGTGTAGGCTTCATTGCAAAGACTTCTAGAGGGTAGTCAGGAAAGATTTCCAGGGGTAGGTTAGGTCTCTAGATGGTAGTTTTCTGAGCTATATGTTTCCAGTTGTCCCACTTCCTGGCTCCAAGTTGTCAGGGCGGTTTTTTCTTTTGACACAGTATTGGGTAAACATGCTCCTAAGCCATAAACAGAGTGCTCTGCATTTGCTTACTATTTACCATGGAAGGAACATTTAGAAGACATCTCTTTTTAATTCACTTAAAAATTTTTTATTTGAAATAAAAAATTATGGAGTTGTAATGATTCTCTTTGATAAAAGAAGGTGCTGCTATCATGAGGAAAGACCGAAATAAACCCTATTATCCTTTCTAGATTCATAACATGTATTAATACTTAACCAAGGTATTCATACCAGAAGGTAGTTTATGCCTTTGTTATAAACCTGCTAGTTTCTCCCACCTTTCTATATTTGAAGGGATGTGCTTAATTTAGATGCTTTCAAGTTTTAGCAGAGGATGTGCCAAGCAAGCCTTCCTCCTCCCAGCAAATTCTGAATAGTACTTCTTTATCTTCTTTCAGATAGCTACTTTTTTTTTTTTTGCATCCCTTACAGTGTTAGGGACTTTGTGAATATTCTTCCCATTTAGTCTTCTGAACAATTTTGCAAGTGGTGAGGAAACTGATACTCAGATAAAAATAACTTGCTTAAAAATTAATATTTAGTAAACAGTCACATAGGAATTTATGCCTGTTCTACTATATTTCTTAAAGGTAGCATTTCTCCAAAATGACAAGCAATGAATTTTAAAAGTTCATGATAGAAATTGAAACTAAAAGTGGTAACTTGGAGTGCAAGAAAATAACTTTGACAAATGGAAAAGAATTCTGTCCAGTGGATTGTGTCTCAGAAGAGACTGATTAAAGGTCACTGGAAAATGGGCTCTCTAGGGTTTCTGAAAGGTAGTTGACAGTCTAATGGACTGGGGATTTAGGGAGCAAGGATGGGGTGAAAGAATGCATTGTCTTTCAATAGTCTAAAACCAGATGTGGATTTTATTTCAGTTTTTTTTTCTTTTTTGAGAAGTGCTGCTTTTTGCACAATAATACAGTAGTAATACTGATTTGTGTTTTTTACATAGCCCTTTCTCAGAGGTACTCAATGTGTTTCTCAAGCTTATGGCTATAGTGATATTTATAAATTGCTTAAATAAGCATTAGTCACACAAAAAGCTCAACTGAGTATTTCTGTTTATGAAAATAGTGTGGATTTGGACAGTCTTTCCACAAAGAATAGTGGATATTTGGGCATTTGTTTGGCCTATATGTGTTGCCACACTCTGTGAATGCTTGATGTGAATAAAATATTTGATGATTGAATGAATTTAGTATTTGTATATGTGTATCTTTTTAATTTATTAAAAAATTTTTTTAATGTGGACCATTTTTAAAGTCATCTGTTGAATTTGTTACAGTCTTGCTTTTCCTGTTTATATTCTAATTTTCTGGCCCCAAGGCATGTGGAATCCTAGCTCCCCAACCAGGGTTCAAATCTGTACCCCCCTTATTAGAAGGTGAAGTTCCACCCTCTGGAATGCCAGGGAAATTCCTCTCTTCTCTTTTGTGTTCTCCTTTCTCACCCTTCACTTGTTACTCTTAGCCTTGAGTCTTAAGTATTTAGAGAAGCTCCTGGCCGTTCTGTCTGTGTCGGTATGTTGGAAAATGTGGATGTTTTTTGTACATTGGAAATGCTGCACGTGCTCACAGTCTGCTTGTTCTGAATCAGGTGGAGTCTCTGCTCCTGGTGGCAAATTCATGGTTTGTTTGAAGTCTTTGGTGGTGGGGGCCAGACTTTTGTGTCATTGCCATATCATTGTCATTTCCCGGGGCTCCCATAGTTCCTGACTGAAAGATGTAGTAGAACCTAGACTTAAAACTTAAGCATCATTTTTAATTGTGATAGTCAAAGGTAAACAATATTTTGATCTATCCTGGAGTTTGGTTTTACTTTAATATTTGACAGCTTAATCCGAATTTAGTGGGGATTTGTTGTACTGCTATTATGTATGATGAGAAATAGCATGAATATATGTAAGCCATGACTTCTCTGCTCTACTTGTGCCCAGGATTCTCTTAAAGGAGAAATCATAATGATGAGAAGGGGAACACTGATTCATGTTGCCTCCTTGGATCTTTCTCTCATAAGTCCTACAGATTTATAGTTTATATCCTACAATTTTAGCACTGAATTTTGTATCATATCGTATTAGCTATTTGTTAATTTTTTTCTCTCCCAAATAAAGTATAACCCCACAGATTGCAGGCACCATAGCCTTTCTCGTTCAGTCTGAAGGGGGTATTAGTCTAAAGTCCACTCAACAAAAGTATTTTCAAATAACTTGGGTATTTTACCTCTTTTGATTAAGTGACTTGAGAGCAACACAGTCTTTAGCAATTTTTCTTTTTTCTCCCTTCTCCCATCCTCTACTGTTCTATATTGATACTGATTCTGCACTTCTGCATACAAAACAATCAAACAAAAAAACTTTAGAAAGCAGTTCTCTTGTTTCTATCATAACTCTTTCCTTTTCCCCATTTCCTCCTGACTCTTCATCATAGGACTCAGGAACTGGTCTGTCAAGGTTGGATAGTCCTTGGAGGGTATGAGCCTCGGGTGGTCAGAGGCAAGAGACTGAAGCTGATCAGTTTCTTTTAGTTAGGGTGACTGTACAGTCGAGCTTGTCTGGCCTGATCCCAGTTTATCCCTGATATTCTTAGCAAAATTATTAACTTTACCTCCTTTCACACCCCATAGTGTCCTGCTTTGGATGATATATGCCAATTTTTAGAAGACCTAAGAGAGATATATTGGAAGCTTATGTTAATTGTTTATATCTAGTCAAACCTCTTAATTCTGCTATAGTACCTGTACAGAGTCTGACTTAAGTGGTATTTACTAAGTATTGTCAGTTTTCATTCCAATCCCAAAGAAAGGCAGTGCCAAAGAATGCTCAAACTACGGCATAATTGCCCTCATCTCACACATTAGTGACTTCCCTGGTGGCTCAGAGGTAAAGCATCTGTCTACAATGCGGCAGGCCTGGGCTCGATCCCTGGGTCGGGAAGATTCCCTGGAGAAGGAAATGGCAACCCACTCCAGTACCCTTGCCTAGAAAATCCCATGGACAGAAGAGCCTGGTGTCCATGGGGTCGCAAAGAGTCGGACACGACTGAGCGACTTCACTCTCTTTACTTTCACACATTAGTAAAGTAATGCTTAAAATTCTCCAAGCCAGGCATCAGCAATACGTGAACCGTGAACTTCCAGATGTTCAAGCTGGTTTTAGAAAAGGCAGAGATCAAATTACCAACATCCACTGGATCATCAAAAACGCAAGAGAGTTCCAGAAGAAATCTATCTCTATGTTATTGACTATGCCAAAGCCTTTGACTGTGTGGATCACAATACACTGTGGAAAATTCTGAAAGAGATGGGAATACCAGACCACCTAACCTGCCTCTTGAGAAATCTGTATGCAGGTCAGGAAGCAACAGTTAGAACTGGACATGGAACAACAGACTGGTTCCAAATAGGAAAAGGAGTACATCAAGGCTGTATATTGTCACCCTGCTTATTTAACTTATATGCAGAGTACATCATGAGAAACTGTCTCTTATACACATCTAGATGTGTATAAGAGACAGGGTTTGAATACCATCTATTTTCTTTCAGATAGTAGTTTTATGGCCTCTGTTGAGACTGTCTGATCAATGCAGAAATCCAAGAGCAGCTTAGACTTGCTTTTTTTGATTAGGGTAAGACAACCTGCAATTCCTTGTTCTCAAAGGGCAGTATATTGCATTGTATTCATTATCCCAAAGCTGGTTGTCAGATGTTATAAAGAAATACATTTTGCAAGAAAGTTTCCAAGTCCTTCAACTATATAAATTACCTAGATGCTTGCTCTCTACTTAGGAAATTATCTTATTTCCCCTCACAAATCAGACTGCCTTTTCTAATGCATTTGATTATTTGCTTGCTTATTTAATTTTGGAATAACTATCCAGTTCATACAGATCAAAAATTTTAAATATCCATAGAAGGAATTAATGCTCTTCAGTCTCAGTCTTCCATCCAATCACTTCCTCACCAGCCCCACTTATAATAAAATAGGCCAGCACCCCGGTGGCTCAGACAGTAAAGTGTCTGCCTGCAATACAGGAGACCAGGGTTTGATTCCTGGGTCAGGAAGATCCCCTGGAGAAGGAAATGGCAACCAATCCAGCACTCTTGCCTGGAAATCCCCATGGACGGAGGAGCCTGATAGGCTACAGTCCATGGGGTCACAAAGAGACAGACACGACTGAGCGACTTCACTTCACTATTGTTACTTTCTTGCACATCCTTCTGGAGGCTTTGTATGCATAAACAAATGAATGTGAACTCATATTCTAATCTCACAGCTGCTAATGAAAACNGAGTCCCTTGGACTGCAAGGAGATCCAACCAGTCCATCCTAAAGGAGATCAGTCCTGAGTGTTCATTGGTAGGACTGATGTTGAAGCTGAAACTCCAATACTTTGGCCACCTGATGCGAAGAGCTGACTCATTTGAAAAAACACTGATGCTGGGAAAGATTGAGGGCAGGAGGAGAAGGGGACGACAGAGAATGAGATGGCTGGATGGTGTCATCGACTCGATGGACATGAGTTTGGGTGGACTCCGGGTGTTGGTGATGGACAGGGAGGCCTGGCGTGCTGTGCTCATGGGGTCGCAAAGAGTCGGACACGACTGAACGACTGAACTGAATTAAACTAAGTATCGATTCATTTGAATCCTTGCTGCTGCTGCTACTGCTACTAAGTCGCTTCAGTCGTGTCCGACTATGTGCGACCCTATAGACGACAGCCCACCAACTCTCCCATCCCTGGGATTCTCCAGGCAAGAACACTGGAGTGGGTTGCCATTTCCTTCTCCAATTTTGAATCCTTCAGTTCAGTCGCTCAGTCATGTCCGACTCTTTGCGACCCCATGAATCGCAGCACGCCAGGCCTCCTTGTCCATCACCAATTCTCAGAGTTCACTCAGACTCATGTCCATTGAGTCATCTCACCCTGTCATCCCCTTCTCCTCCTGCCCCTTAGTCACACTCAAATGAATCCATTCATTCTCATAAGTGTACTTGTATTCAGTATATATAACAGGTAAATCTACACCTCAGTTTTAGAGGATGTATACTATAGGCCCCATGAACTAATAAAAACTGAATTTAGAACACATGCAAATTTTGATTAGCTAATGCAATACTTGAAAAAGAAAATTGAATTACTGCCAAGATTTGAAAAGAGGAATTTTTACATAACAGCCTAGATTTTTAATTTCTCTTTGAGGGAAAAAATGATCTAGTGGTCTGATCTCACATGGTAATGATTATCTGGAGCTGAGCAAATTCTTCATTTTGCCCCTTTACCATCACACCTGTGGGTGTTTGAATTTGCAACCTCTGATACATATTATGTATTTGGATGCAGTTAAAAGCAGATTTATTGTTCTACATTTTCAGATTATTTAGTTATATATTTAAAGAGTTGATTCTGATTAGTCATTTTGTTTATTAAAGCTAATTAAGTAAAATGCTTATAAATTCTTTGGGGAGTCAGCTTTTTTTAATTCAGCAGGTTAGTCATTCATCTTTGGAAAATATTTTTCCCATACTATCTAAGAATGTAAGTAGCTATTGACTAATATTTATGTTGTTATATTTAATAGAAAACAAAATATTATAATATTATTTTAAATATTTTTCAACAGTCAGTACCTGTAAGAAAACATATTTTTGAAGCTTAATCATTTCAATAAAATTATAAAATATATTAAAAAATGAAACTGAAAAGTAGTATAGAGCTATAGGAGAAATTTTAAATGTTTGTGGGTATATGTATGTATATATGCATTATATGTATATGTGTGTATATTTATATATATAAGATGTATAGTTAACTTTATCTTCATTTATAGCTCCTGTATTTATAGATTAGAAAAAGAAAGAGCAATCTCAGCAATGTTTATTAAGTACCTGTTATGTGCTGTCCTGCATTTTCAATTCTTAAATGATTTTTCAACTTTGATTTCTCAAAGGAATAAAACATTCTTTCTATATACATTGAAGAAACTACTGTGTATTAAAATCTGGATAAATACCTCACTGTCTGATGCATCTAGGTACATGGAGGATCTCTGTGAACTATGTCTTAAGTCTCATCAGTAAATATCTTTTAAGAGTAATTTAAAATAGTACATTGCTTAATTAGTGAAGAATTCACTCTGATATCAAGTTTTAGAATATTGGCAAGAAAATGGCATGAGTTACTCTAATTATGTTAAATATAAATTTAATGGCATGGATATGCTATTTCAGGACATAATTTTATTTGTAAATTTTTAAGGCTTAAAATATTTTCAGTTAAAATTATCTATATGTAGACCTTCTGTTTCATGTGTGTGAAGTCTTTATACGTCAACTTTATACCTGCTGCAAACCTTTCTACTTGAAATCTCCCTTCCCTGTCATCCTGGGGATTGTTATTATTTCTCTTTTTTTATTGGAATTCATTTCCCAAATATGGAGGCTTTTTCTTTCTTTATTCCATCATTTGGGGTGATGATAAACTTCAATAGTAGGTCCCTGAGACAGTAAGGGGAAGTAATTTCTGAGTATCTTGTGATACTTTGGTTGGAAATAAAGTGATAAAATTTGAAGTAGTTTCTCCTTCAAATTTTTACAGTAATATATTGCAGCTTCTAGTGTTTCATTCGAGAAGTTTGCTGCTGCTGCTGCTGCTGCTGCTGTGTCGCTTCAGTCATGTCAGATTCTGTGCGACCCTGTAGATGGCAGCCCACCAGGCTCCCCCGTCCCTGGGATTTTCCAGGCAAGAACACTGGAGTCGATTGCTGTTTCCTTCTCCAGTGCATGAAAGTGAAAAGTGAAAGTGAAGTCGCTCGGTCTTGTCTGACTCTAGCGACCCCATGGGTTGCAGCCCACCAGGCTCCTCTGTCCGTGGGATCTTCCAGGCAAGAGTACTGGAGTGGGGTGCCATTGCCTTCTCCTTCAAGAAGTCTTATGCTATTCTAATTCTTTATCTTTTTTTATGAAAATGTTAGTTCTCTCTGGAATTTGACAGAATTCTTTCTTATTTTCCCTGTTCTAAATTTTGTGATATGATATCTTGGTGTGACTCAATTTTCAAACATTGTATTGGACATTTGCTGGGTACTCGGTGTATAAAGTCATGTTTTTTAGTTCTGAAACGTTTTCTTGAATTATTTCTTTAGTGGTTTTCTCCCTTCTGTTTTCTCTGTTGTCTTGGAACTTCCATTTTTCAGGTATTAGGCATCCTGGACAGGTTCTCTATCTTTTCATCTTCCGCTTTGCGTATTTTTGACTTTTTCTATATTCTCAGGATTACTTTTTAATAATAGAGGTCTTCATCAATTCGCTGACTTTGCAACCCTATGGACTGTATCCTGGCAGGCTCCTCTGTCCATGGGATTCTCCAGGCAAGAATACTGGAGTGGGCTGCCATTTCCTCCTCCAGAGGATCTTCTGGACCCAGGGACTGAACCCACCTCTCTTGCATTGGCAGGCAGATTCTTTACCACTGAGCCACCTGGGAAGCCCATGTACACAAATATATATATATGAATGTACACACACATATATNCTCTGTCCATGGGATTCTCCAGGCAAGAATACTGGAGTGGGCTGCCATTTCCTCCTCCAGAGGATCTTCTGGACCCAGGGACTGAACCCACCTCTCTTGCATTGGCAGGCAGATTCTTTACCACTGAGCCACCTGGGAAGCCCATGTACACAAATATATATATATGAATGTACACACACATATATCAATCTCAGTATATTCTATAACAACATAAAACCACCTAGTTAACTTTTAAAAACTTCACTAAGTAGACCACATATGGTTCTTGTCACATGTACACTAGAAAAATATTTCCAGTTTAAACATATTGAGATGAATCACCAAGGCTTTGCACATGTTTTAGGAATTCTCTTCCTCCTCATTTCTGAATCCTGCTTTAACCTTCATGATTCAGCTCAAGTGTCACCTCCTCTTTCAATTATTTTCTGACTCACCTAAGCTGCACTTTATTGGTCCTTCTTATGTTTACTTGTAGGCTTAAAGAAAAGAAAAAAAGAAAATACTATTAAAGCATACTACATTGTATTATAATTGCGTCTAAATTACTCACTGAACTGTAAGCTCCTAGAGGCAGGAATGATGTTTTGTGTGTATCAGTAGTGCTTGGCATAAAGTGAATTAAGTCTATAAGTGCTTTGTGGATTAGTGAACTTAATATGTAAAAAAAGAAGAACATTTTAAATAAATTAGGATATTAAAATAATTTACTTTAGGATTCCTTTAAATAGCCCATATCTGTTGATGCTTTTGAACTGTGGTGTTGGAGAAGACTCTTGAGAGTCCCTTGGACTGCAAGGAGATCCAACCAATCTATCCTAAAGGAGATCAGTCCTGGGTGTTCATTGGAAGGACTGATGTTGAAGCTGAAACTCCAGTACTTTGGCCACCTGATGTGAAGAGCTGACTCATTTGAAAAGACGCTGATGCTGGGAAAGATTGAAGGCAGAAGGAGAAGGGGACGACAGAGGGTGAGATGGTTGGATGGCACCATCGACTGAATGGACATGAGTTTTGGTAAACGCTGGGAGTTGGTGATGGACAGGGAGGCCTGGCTTGCTGTAGTCCATGGGGTCACAAAGAGTTAGACACGACTGAGCGACTGAACTGAACTTAACTGTAGTGCTCTTAGAATTTCATTCTATAAATTTTCTTGAAAAACACATTTATGTCTGGTGACTCTTTTGCATATCTGTGTACATATACAGGCATTCTATATTGTTGTACTTTAGTAGGAACATTACTTATATTTAAAAAGAAAGAAATGTTATTTTGTTACACATTGGTGATATTTTCTCTCTGCTGCTACTGCTGCTGCTAAGTCGCTTCAGTCGTGTCCAACTCTGTGCGACCCCACAGACGGCAGCCCATTGGGCTCCGCCATCCCTGGGATTCTCCAGGCAAGAACACTGGAGTGGGTTGCCATTTCCTTCTCCAATGCATGAAAGTGAAAAGTGAAAGTGAAGTTGCTCAGTCGTGTCTGACTCAGGGACCCCATGAACTGCAGCCTACCAGGCTCCTCCGTCCATGGGATTTTCCAGGCAAGAGTACTGGAGTGGGATGCCATTGCCTTCTCCGATTTTCTCTCTAAAATCTTTTTTTGGGAGAACACTAAGTGGCTATTCACCTAGCTTTCTGGTCAGTGCATTATATTTTAAGCAGCTAATTCCGAAATACATTCCAATAGCATGTCCTATTCCTCATGAATTACTATTTCTTTACATAAATTTCCCACTTGGACCACCAGCAATCCCTTAAGTACTTTTCCTACCAGCTAATGCTAGCTTTTAAAAATCTACTTAATGTTACTCGTTTCTTTCTCTTTGTTGCCTCTGTCACTTAATATACCTCTATGCCTGCCTGATATTGTTCATTTCAAGGTCTTTTTATGCTTTTAGGATGATCCTTCTCTGTCTCTTTCTACTGTCTTAGATGCTTTGATTCTGCTGTTTCTTGATTGCAAAGAGCTTAATACAGGGAGCAGGTGAATATTATGGGTGACTTTTTAAAAGTTATGTACAATATTAAAAAGAATACAAGAGCTGGAGTTTACTATATAACTAGTGCTTCAGAAAGGATTTTGATAAACTTTTAAAGCTGTTCATGGAGATAGATCTATTAAAATGGAATTTGTTTAAATTTCATGGATAAGGAGAAAAAGGGAATATTAAATTTGCCAATTGTTAAAGTTGAATGATGGATAAGTGGGAGTTCATTATTTTCTATTCTCTTCATTTTTGTTTATATTAAAACATTTTCATATAAAGTGTAAAAAAATTAAACTGTCATTTTTCACTGCTTTTTACCTAGCAGTTCCACATTTTGGTGTCTGCCCTCAAGTACATAAAAACACATGTGCAGGAATGTTAATTGCAGTATTATTTGGATTAAAAAGGAAAATAACCTGGAAATAGTTCTCTGTTTTGCAGCTGAATAGCTGGTTCCATATCAGGGGATGGAGAGACTGAGCAAATAAACAAACACGTTTGAGGATAATGAGAGCTAAACTTTCAGTGTCAACATAGGGACTTATAAATATGGAAAGGCTGGGCTTAAACAAGCCATGTGGTGTTGAATTAGAATTGGGAGTATAAGAATTAAATTATTGCTTTGCTAATCGATAGTTGGGGGTGTGTGTGTGTGTGTGTGTGTGTGTGTGTATTTCCTAGCTCTGTCTGATAGCAGTGAGCCCACCTTGCCCTAGATCTTGGTTTCTAAATTTTCTAAATATCATTTTCTGCTAAAAAGTACTAAAATTCTTTAAAGAAATGGCTGAGATTAGTGCTGGGCATTTTATACCATAAAGTAAGGATGTACTTAAAATGTGATTAACACATGCCCAAAAAACACAGAACCTGATTTGAAGAAGTCAAATTGACCAAGTCTTTGACAATTTGAGTATCAAAATAAATGACAGAAATAGATTGTAACCTTTTGGGTAAAGTAGGACTTCATGACCCCATACTAATGTTAGTAAATATAAAAATGAGAGGGAATAGAAAATTCTACTTATATCAGAATGTCATTTAGGAAATCTAAAGCAGGCACTATAAAAATCTAGAACCCTCGCACTAATGCCATTTTGGACAAGATAATTTTTTGAGGGTAGGGGGAAAGAGGAAACTGTTCTTACACTGTAGGTTGTTTAGCATCATCCTTATCCTTTGCCTGCTAGGTGTTAGCATCTCTCCCCATCCCCAGCCTGCAGTTGTAAGGAACAAAAATGTCTCCAGACATTGCCAGATGTCCCCTGGGAGGCAAAAATCACATCTCCCCTATTCTCAATTGAGAACCACTATCTAGAAGGAATGATGGAATTATAAAATTATTTTAGGGGGAAAAAATTACCTTTGGTAACTATCATAGTAATAACTAATTGAGACATGTATTATCAATGAGCATTAAAATAAATAAGTGGAAATTTGGTAGGAAAGAGGATATATATTAATCTCAAATATCTCTATAAAATACTAATTACTAATTAATTGATAAATACAACATGCTTATAATGAACTTAATAGTAGGAAAACCCAGCAGATATTGCTTTAACCAAGTATTAAAAATGAACTTCGCCACTGTTGGGGCAAATTCTCCTAATCTGAAGCACTGAGGGAGTACAGCATTGCTTCTACGATATTCCTGCCGAAACGTCAAGTCCAGAGGGAAATCACACAAACCCAAACTGGGGACATTCTCCAAAGTAAATGGACTGTACTCTTCAAAAATGCTAATATCACAGAAGACAGAGAGAGACTGAAGATCTATTCCAGACTGAAGGAGACAAATGAGGCATGATAACTAAACGTTAACATGTGATCATGAACTGGATTCTGGCATGAACTGGATTCTGGACCCACAAAGGACATAACAGGGATGCTCAAAGAAATTTGAATGGGGTTTGTGGATTAGATGGTAATGTATCAGTGTTTACTTTCTGATTTTGATGGTTGACTTGTGGTCGTGTAGAAGAGCGTCTTTTTATTTGTCAAACATACTGCACTTTGAGAATTTTCAGTTTCTGTTCTCTGTGTTTTATTTTTCTCAGTTCTTTGTGTGGGTGGCTCCATTTCATGGACTCAGTCATCACCTTCTGAGTGAGGCCAGTCCTGTAACTGCCCTGTCTAAAGCACCTGCCCTTTCCAAATCTGTATCACTTTGTATTGTTTATTTTATTCACAGCATTCACTGTTACCTCTGATTACCTTCTTATTTCTTTAATATTTGAGTCCATCTCCGGAGTGGAAGTGCATGAGAACAGAGGCCTTCTCTGTGCCCATCCTCATCCCTAGTGGAAGTGCAGTATCCATTTGTTGAATCAGTGATTGCACTATGAAATCTGACCTTTGTTAGTTAATTATTCTTGTAGACAATTTGGATACATTTCGATGGGCCAGTTGGCACTTTCTAATGTTGTAGAAGTTAGTGTCTAATGAGAAAAAAAGATAAAATGATTTGGATTGTGATATGGGATGGCAGGGGAGAGAGAAAGGGAAGGATTAAGAGAGGAAAAAGTTTAATTGCTTGATATAACTTAAAATAGCTCATGTATATTACTTCAGTATGCATGAAGGTTTGGACTGAATAGAACTTCTCTAGGGCATGTCCAGCCATTGAACTAAGACGTAATGAGTTGTTGACATCTAGTTTACTGTACTTTCTGTGCTAGCCAGACTTACTTTAAGGCTGTAAATAAGCTTTTTTATTTTTTTATTTTTTAAGGAAGCAGCAGCTAAACATTGGCTAAACAAGAGGATAGGAATAGGTAATGTTGACTAATTCTGATTTTAAGTTCACATGCCTTTTGGTCTTAAGGAATACATGTTTTTTTCTTTTTTTCTGTCAATTAATTCCTAAATAATCATCCAAAATTGTTTCTGATCTTGCAGCAACCTTAGACCATTGCAAATTGAGGCCAAAAAATGGCAGATAAGCTACAAAATTATTGCCATATTAATTGACCAAGAACATGATTTAGTTGCCTTTCAGATAGGTATACTTCAGGTAGAATTATATGAACAAGGTCATGGAATGCTATCTATTACTGTAAAAAAAATGTGAAACCTCAAAAACTTGATCAGTTACCAATTTTTTTAGCTTAATTTTTTTTATCTTCTTCACATTTTCATGTGCCTTCTCAGCCATTAGTTACCTTTATGTTTAAAACTTGTGAGATTGCCTAGTAAAAGAGATTTCAGATATTCAAATGATAGGAACAGCATGGAATGTGATGCCTATATAAAAATATTGCTTTCGAAAAATAGTGATGCAGATATTGAGTTTTCAGTAGTGTTTGATGAACTGCCTGGTGAAGTAGCTAACTTACTGAGACAGAGAGCACTTTGCTTACTCCCCTATTGTTTCCTGCTTTATCTACTATCTCTTCTTTTCTAGCAGTTCAACTAAGGATATAGTAGATGTGTAATAACTCCTTTCTTAATGAATGAGTGAGTGTCTGGCTGTGTATTATGCAGGAAAATTTTTAAAATTAATTTATTTAGCTGCATTGGGAGTTGTGGCTTGTGGGATCTTCATTGCATCTTGTAGGATCTTTCATTGCAGTGCTTGGGTTGGTTCAGTAGTTGCGGCTTGTGGGCTTAGTTGCCCCATGCTATGCGGGATCTTGGGCTTCTCTGGAGACTCAGTGGTAAAGAATCCACCTAGAATGCAGGAGACATGGGTTTGATCCCTGGTTGGGAAGATCGCCTGAAGAAGGAAATGGCAACCCATTCCAGTATTCTTGCCTGGGAAATCCCACGGACAGAGGAGACTGGTGGGCTACAGTCCATGGGGTTGCAAAGAGTTGGACAAGATTTAGCAACTAAACAACAAACTAGCAACAATAAAATGTGGGGTCTTAGTTCACTGACCAAGAGTCACACCTGTGTCTCCTGCGATGCAAGGTGGATTCTTAACCACTGGACCACCAGGGAAGCCCCAGAAAAAAAAATTTAAGACATTATCTGCTCTGAAAGTGTATACTTATTAATAATACATTGTTTATATGATGTAATACATATTATCTGCTCTATGTATATAATTAATATGTTGTCTTTACAGTAGCATTTATGATACACAGTGTGTAGGGGATACAGGGAAGGATAAAGTCAAGATCCAGACTGTAAAGGACTGTATGTTCAGAAGGCCTGTGGATACGATCATAGTGCATTATAATTAATTTGATAAAAGAGATACACTATCAGTTCAGTTCACTCAGTCGTGTCCGACTCTTTGCGACCCCATGAATCGAAGCATGCCAGGCCTCCCTGTCCATCACCATATGCTATCTAGGTCGGTCATAACTTTTCTTCCAAGGAGTGTCTTTTAATTTCATGGCTGCAGTCACCACCTGCAGTTATTTTGAAGCCCTCCAAAATAAAGTCTGACACAGTTTCCACTGTTTCCCCATCTTATTTCCCATGAAGTGATGAGAAATAGTTCAGATGCTATTATCTTCATTTTCTGAAATGTTGATCTTTAAGCCAACTTTTTCACTCTCCTCTTTCATTTTCATCAGGGTATGTTGTCAAAACCTTGGAGAAGGCAGACACCTTTTGGTAGTTGAAGGTGGATTCAGCAAAGACTTCTGAGAATGAAGTAATGAATAATCTTCAAGGGCACTTGAAATAATAAGAGAATGACATGTCACTATTACATAAATTTAAGTGCAAAATTGTGTGATATTAACTTTAAGAGTAAAGTTCTAAGGACGGCAGGTGATAGATTGAAGACAACAGAAGGAGAGGGCAAAAACCACAGGGTTGAAGTTAATACATCTGACTGTAAACCATGTTCTGCCACTTCTTGGTGGAGAAATCTTGGCCAAGTCACTTGCATTTCTGGGGTAAATCTCACTGATTATATTGATAAGCTTTTTGCGCATTTCTGGATTTGATTGGCAGTATTTTGTGAATGAGTTTTGCATCTATGTTCATGATGTTGGCCTGTGGTTTTCTTTCTGTGCAGTGTTTTACCTGGTGTTAGCGTCAGGGTAGTGATGGGCTCATAATTTGGAAACTGATTCCCAGAATTTTTTGTTCAGTTGCTCAGGCGTGTCTGACTCTTTGTGACCCCATGAACTGCAACACATCTGCAGGCTTCCCTATTCTTCACTATCTTTTGGAGTTTGTTTAAACTCATATCCAATGAGTTGATGATACCATCCAGCCATCTCATCCTCTGCGTTGAATTAGTGCTATTTTTTCCCTTAAATGTTCAGTGGAATTCACCAGTGAAGTCAACTGGGCCAGAAGTTTTCTCTGAGGGAATGTTTCTAACTCCAAATTCTATATTCTAAAGTCTGTTTTGTCTGATGTTAGGATAGCCTCTTTAGCTATTTTTCCCCCCTTGACTGCTTTTAAGATTTTTTTCTTTATTACTGTTTTTCATCAGTTTAATATAATTTTCTTCAGTATGGTGTCTTTCAGGTTTGTACTTCTTGAATTTCTTGACTTTCTTGTATCTGTAGGTTTATAGTTTTCATCAAATTTGCAAAATTTTATCCTTTGTATCTTCAGGTATTTTTCTTTACTCTAATTGCATCTGTGTTAGAATGCTTGCTATTGTCATTGGTGTCATCTTTCCAGTATTTTTTTATTTGTGTGCTTCATTTTTGGTATTTTACTGCCATGCTTTCAAGGTCACTGATACTTTCTTCTGCATATTTTAATCTGTAGTTAATCCCATTCAGAATATTTTTCATTTCAGATTCTATATTTTTCATTTCTGGATATCCTATTTGGAAAGTTTCTGTGTCTTCTAGCTCTCTTCTCTTCATGCTTATGTTTTCCTCTACCTTCTGGAACATGGGGCATGTTTACATGACCTGTTTTAACATCCTTGCCTGATAGTTCCATCTTCTTTGTCATTTCCTATTCAGCTTCTCTTGATTGTTTGTTTTTTTTTTCCTCCTCATAATAGATTGTTTTTGTACTTTGCATGCTTGAAGATTTTTTTTTAAATGAGATACCAGATATTGTGAGTTTTATGTGCCAGATTTTGTTATATTTCTTTAAATTGCATTGGACTTTGTTTTAGCATATAGTTAGTCAGTTAGATATTCTTGAGACTTGCTTTTTAGCTCTGTTAGGGAGAGATTTTTAAAAGTGAATGTTTAATGAATTATCACAAATAAACAATTTGGAAAATTGTCAAGTCTCTATTTTTTTTTTTTTGGTCCCAAAGCACATCTTAAAACCATTTTATAACAAATAAGCAACTATTACAATGGCAGATTTGAATGGCTAAATATTTAAAAGCACAGTAGGAGACTTGCTTATACTGTAAAAGTTGGTAAGATGGCAGTATAAAATACTTTGTATCTTTAATTCTGGTATACCTGTAGACTATTTATCTTTCAGCTGCTAAGTTGTATCTGACTCTTTTTGACCCCATGGACTGCAGCACCCCGGGCTCTCCCCTGCCCTTGACTATCTCCCAGAGTTTGTTCAGATTCATGTCTACTGAGTCACTGATGCTATTTAACCATTTCATCCTCTGCCATCCCCTTTTCCTTTTGCCTTCAGTCTTTTCCAGCATCAGGGTCTTTTCCAGTGAGTCAGCTTTTCACATCAGATGGCCAAAGTATTGGAACTTCAGCTTCAGTATCAGTCCTTCCAGTGAATATTCATGGTTGATTTCCTTTAGGACTGACTGGTTTGATCTCCTTGCTGTTCAAGGGACTTCCAAGAGTGTTTTTTCTGTAGCACTGGAGTTCAGAAGCATCAATTCTTTGGTGTTCAGCCTTCTTCATGATCCAGCTCTCACATCCAAACATGACTGCTGGAAAAACCATAGTTTTAACTATACGGACCTTTGTCAGCAAAATGATGTTTCTGTTTTTTATTACGCTGTCTAGGTTTGTCATAGCTTTCCTTCCAAGAAGCAGGTGAAGCAGGTGTCTTTTAATTTTACGGCTATGGTCACCATCCACAGTGATTTTGGTACCCAAGAAAATAAAATCTGTCACTGTTTCCACTTTTTTCCCTTCTATTTGCCATGAAGTGATGGGACAGGATGCCATGCTATTTGTTTTTTGAAAATTGAATTTTAAGCCAGCTTTTTCATTCTCCTCTTTCACCCTCATCACAAGGCTCTTCAGTTCCTCTTTGCTTTCTGCCATTAGAATGGTATCTGCATTTCTGAGGTTGTTGATATTTCTCTAGGCAATCTTGATTCCAGCTTGTGATTAATCCAGCCTGGCATTTCACATGTGTACTCTGCATTCAAGATAAATAAGCTGGGTGACAATATACACACTTGTTGTACTCCTTTCCCATAAACTTTAGAGTATAGAGATTTTAATAAAATAATCCATGTATAAAATCACTTGGATGTTTTAAAATTTGCCATCAGAAGCCATATGATGGATATATAGGAAATAACTGGGTTTGTTTATTCATTTATTTGGTCATTGGATTAAAAAGTATTTACTGTGCTATATACTCTGTTAGACCCTAGGATACAAAGATAAATAGTATCTGTTTCTTATTTTCAAATGATTTGTAGTTTAATAGAGTAGACAAGTCACTTCCTAAGTTATAATGCTATGATGTTGTAATAGGCGTATTAGGGAACTACTGTAGAAAAACAGAGAAGAGCTGAGAATTGTGTACATGTTTTTAGTAAGTCAAATCATTATGCTGTACACCTTAAGCTTATACAGTGCTGTATGTTAATTATATCTTAATGAAACTGGAAGAAGAATTCTATTTATTTAACTAATTTTATTTTGTTTGTTGCCAGTTGCTGTTGTCTTTTTAAATTGTCATTATTTAAAGTAGTCTTCAAAAATATTTTTCCGAGTGGCAATCTAACCTCTTTAGTTTAAAGTTACTCTTTTAGCCCCACGTTCATCATTGATTGCTGACCAAAGCATAAATAATATTATTAAGAAACTTTGGCTTTGGTTACACAGCCAATCAAGACTTTACATGAACATTCTTTTAAGTTGTTTTCTTCAGCAGACAGTATAGATTTGTAATCTCTGTAACTCTTCTGCCAGGACTCTGAGAGTAAAGGCATGTAACTGAGAGAGGACAGCATACAAAAGTTAGCCCCAAGAAGTGGAACTGATTGTCATGAACATTATATTCCAGCCAGTTGAGTAAAACAGCAAAAGATAACTCACAAAGCATCAATCTGTAGTCCATGTATCCCCTATGCTGCTGCTACTGCTAAGTCACTTCAGTCATGTCTGACTCTGTATGACCCCATAGACAGCAGCCCACCAGGCTCCCCCGTCCCTGAGATTCTCCAGGCAAGAACATTGGAGTGGGTTGCCATTTTCTTCTCCAATGCATGAAAGTGAAGTCCCTCAGTCGTGTCTGACTCTTCGCGACCCCATGGACTGCAGCCCACCAGGCTGCCCTTTCCATGGGATTTTCCAGGCAAGAGTACTGGAGTGGGGTGCCATTGCCTTCTCCAGTATCCCCTATAGCACCTACTGTATAGTCTATACATACAAAGGAGGAGCAAATATTTGTCGAATGAATGAGTAATCAAAATAATGGAGAGCATAACTTTGCCACAAATTGTTTTCGGGCTATCAGTATTTATTTAAACTTTATGCTATGTGACTAGAAGTATGGCAATACTGAAAAAGAGAAAATTAAAGTATAAAAACTTTTGCTGTTTTTTTTCCACTCTGTAATATTCTGCATTTTAAGCTGCTTTTATATGAATTTAGCTTTGTTTGTTATTCTGTTTACTTCTGATTTCAACATTTATAGCTTATGAGCTATTTCAAGGACACAGAAAAATAAAGCGAATATGAGAACATGTATGTACCCACCATCCTTGTTTAGTCAGGGTAGACACTGAGTTTTTTATAGCAATATGTGGTTATAAGTCAGTTCTGACAGTCCTATGTTAATAAGTTATTTCTGCTTTCTCCAGACTGTGGTGATAGTGACACAAATTAAAGAATTAGTTTGATAAGTTAATGGTTATACTTTGAGCCCTTTTCTTTGGGCATTAAATTGGTCACTTGATATTACTTGTGTGTGTGTGTGTGTGTGTGTGTGTGTGTGTGTGTGAATTTCTAATGTAAACAGAGCAAATTGTGTGTGTATGTGTATGCATGTGTATGAAATCTGTAATGAAATCACAGTTTAGAGAAGGAATTATACGTTTAAAGTCTTCAATTTTGTGAAAACAATGATTCTACATTTCTTCAAGTGGCTGCTGTAGAATGGAAATTGAAATCCCTGGGTGGGAAGTGTGCTAGAAATCATAGTATTCCTTTTCAAAGTATTTTGCATCCTCTTATACATACATTCATTACTTCGTTTCTAACCCCTACACACTGAATCCTGATCTGATTCATAATACTGTGTTATGTTTTAAATTCAAATATTGTTTTTTAAAGGGAAATTGCTACTAATGTTGGCTAAGCTGCACATAGTAGTTTAGTAAATGGTTGTAGGTTTGATTCGTCTCATGTCAATTTAAATGTGAACTAATATTATCAAAATCCTTTGCAAGATATTGTTTCAGTTAACTGACTGCTTTACCAAATAATATCAATTTATAAAGTGTAGTTGAGTTCAGTGCATTAATTATTTAAAGAAAAAAGTAATAGACGCATACCTGCATAATTTAACGTTAATGGATATCTTTTGAGTAACCTTGTGTTTAGAGAAAGAGGCAATTTAGTATCTTAACTGAACAGTTAAATAATAGATCATTGAAAAATTTCAAAAGTAATATATGACTTGGTTTGTTCTTTGTTTCATTTAAATTTTTAAGAGAGCAACTTTATTAAGATATAATTTACATAAATAAAATGCACCAATTTTGATGTTTTGAAAATTTTATATATGCATGTAACTACTATCTCAGTCCAGATATAGAACATTTCCATCAGCCCAAAAAGTTCCCTTGTGCCCTTTTCTGCTGCTGCTACTGCTAAGTCGCTTCAGTCATGTCCGACTCTGTGCGACCCCATAGACGGCAGTCCACCAGGCTCCCCCGTCCCTGGGATTCTCCAGGCAAGAACACTGGAGTGGGTTGCCACTTCCTTCTCCAATGCATGAAAGTGAAAAGGGGAAGTGAAGTCCCTCAGTTCTGTCTGACTCTTCGCGACCCCATGGACTGCAGCCTACCAGGCTCCTCCGTCCATGGGGTTTTCCAGGCAAGAGTACTGGAGTGGGGGGCCATCGCCTTCTCCTGTGCCCTTTTCTAGTCAGTCTCTAATTCTCTTTTCAGGCAACCATTGATATGTTTTTCTGTTGCTATAGATTAGATTAGACTCTTCTAGTTATTCATATAAATGCATCTTATATATAATATTATTTTATTCCTCTAGCTTCTTTCATTTAGCATGTTTTTGAGATCCATCCATGTTGTCATTTTCATTTGTTGTTTATCCCTTTTTTACTGTTGAGTAGTAGTATATGAATATACCTACAATTTGTTTAACCATTTATCTGTTGACAGATTTGGGTGGTTTCCATTTTGGGCTCTTTTGAATAACACTGCTGTGAACATTCATGTACAAGGTTCTTGTATGGTCATATGTTTTTCATTTTTCTGGGGTAAATGCCTAGGACTTTGAAATTTCTAAGTTGTATATAAGTATATGTTTAACTTTGAAAGATATTACTAAATTGTTTTCCACAGTAGTTGTACTTGCAATTTCACATTGCCTCCAGCAATGTATCAGGGTTCCAGTTGCTTCATATACTTATCAGCAGTTAGTACTGTCGGAGAAGGCAATGGCACCCCACTCCAGTACTCTTGCCCGGAAGAGCCCATGGACAGAGGAGCCTGGTGGGCTGCAGTCCATGGGGTCGCTACGAGTCAGACACGACTGAGCGACTTTACTTTCACTTTTCACTTTCATGCATTGGAGAAGGAAATGGCAACCCGCTCCAGTGTTCTTGCCTGGAGAATCCCAGGGATGGAGGAGCCTGGTGGGCCACCATCTATGGCGTCGCACAGAGTCGGACACGACTAAAGTGACTTAGCAGCAGCAGCAGCAGCAGCAGCAGTTAGTACTGTTAATCTTTTTAGTCATTTTAGTGATTATGTGTTAGCTCATTGTGATTTTATGTATGTACCTGATGACTATGATGTTGAGCATCTTTTCATATGCTTAGTGGCCATTTGTATATTTTCATTTGTGAAGTATATGTCAGATTTTTGGCCCGTTTTAGAGTTGGATTCTTAATGAATTATAGGAGTTCATTATATATTCTGAATCTGAGAATTCTATCAACTATGTAGTGAGGGAATCTTCTCCCAGCTTGTGGTTAGCCTTTGCATTTTGTTAATGGTATTATTCAAAGAGCAAAAGTTTTTAATTTTGATGAAACCCAGTTTATTTACTTGTTTTTCTGTGGTTCTTAGTTTTTGTGTCCATCTAAGAAATCTTTGCTGTACTAAAGTTATGAAATTTTTCTCCTATGTTTTTCTTTTAAAAATTTTATTGTTTTAACTCATATCTTGGTTTATGGTCCACTTTGAGTTAATATTTACATGTGACATGAAGTAGAGGTCAGAGTTCCTTTTTGTTATTGTAGTTGCATGTGGATATTCAGTTGTTTGAGCACCATTTACTGAAAAGACTATCCTTTCTCCATTAGTTTACTATTGCATCCTTTTTGCAAATCACTGATTATATATGGATAGAACTGTTTCTAGACTTTCTACTGTTTCATTGATCTTTCATGCCAGTATCACGTTGTTGTGTCTTCATAGTAAGTCTGGAAATGAAGTAAGTCTTCCAACTTTGTTTTTGTTTCTCAATATTGTTTTAGCTTTTCTGGATTTCTGCTTTTCCATTTAAATATTAGAATCACCCTACAAATTTCTATTAAGTCTACTGGAATTTTGATTGACATAGCACTGAATCTATAGATGAATTTGTATCTTAACAATATTAAGTCATGTAATCCATGAATATGATATCTTAACAATATTAAGTCATGTAATCCATGAATATGATATGGTTTTCTCTTTATGTAAGTATTCCTTAATTTTTCTCAGCAAAATCTTGTCATTTTATTTTACAGTAGTTTGTATTTTATTTCACATCCTTTGTTAAATTTATTTCTAAAAGTTGAATTTAAAATTCATATTTTAAATCACATTTTTTACATTTTAATTTCCAGATGTTTGTTGCTAGAAATCAGTTTATTATTATCAGAAATATATTTTAAATATAAGTAAGGTACATTATGAAATTTTTAATGATAAACATAGATAATTTCTGAAAATCATTAGCATAGTCTGATCATGTTAACTGTTAGCTCCTCACTTCTTTCCCTCATCATTCATTTTTAACCCTAAAATACTGAAGTTTAAACAGATCTTTATACTTAAGTGAATGTGTCATTATAAATATGAGCGTGGTTTCATGTAACAGCTTTCAGTACTTTAGATTCTTTGCAAATTATCTTTGAGATCTATTTCTTTTTTTGTAAAGATTTTTTTTAATGTGGATTATTTTTTAAAAGTCTTTTATTGAATTTGTTACAATATTGCTTCTGTTTTATGTTTTGGGTTTTTGGGCCTGAGGCATATGGGATCTTAGCTCTTTGCAATGGAAGATGAAGTCTTAACCACTGGACTGCCAGGGAAGTCCCTGAGATCTGTTTCTAAAATCTGAGTGAACATAATAATTGAGGATTGCCACATCAGTATTTAAAATTTCGTCTTGTACTAATTGGCCTTAAGAGCCTATTAGCTACAGAATTTGACCAAGTACAAAATTGTCTTGTTTCATTTTGAATTTAACAGGTACTCTGAAATGTGAAATGTTATTTACAAATATTCTGTTTTAACTGATAAAATTTTAACAGAATGACTATTTAAACTATTTAGATTTAATCTTAACTGATTATTTTATTACTGTAGCTCTCTGTCAACTTACTATAAGCATGTTAGCACCGCAGTTTTTCCTTTAGTAAGAAGTCATCTGAACAAAAACTGCATTTAAGTAACATAGTTTGAATGGCCCAGTGTATTGAGAAAGAATATTGAATCATTTCCATCAGAGTGAAGATATTAACACATCTGAGTAAGTTTTAGAAACAGTGTATTCAATGATTTATATTTAAATTCTGTAGAGATTATATAAATATTAATACACAGATAAAATTGACTGCATTTAGTTACCTGTTTAAAAATGGAAGTATATTTATTGCTTCTCCATATAATACATTCTCACTGAAAAAAAATCCAACAATATAAAAATGTGTAAGTCCGCTTGAAATTCTATCCCATAGAGATAGCATTTGTTAGTGTCTAGTAGATTTCCTTCTTGGAGAAGGCAATGGCAACCCACTCCAGTACTCTTGCCTGGAAAATCCCATGGACCGGAGCCTTGGAGGCTGCAGTCCATGGGGTTGTGAAGAGTCAGACACGCCTGAACGACTTCACTTTCCCTTTTCACTTTCATGCATTGGAGAAGGAAATGGCAACCTACTCCAGTGTTCTTGCCTGGAGAATCCCAGGGATGGCGGAGCCTGGTGGACTGCCGTCTATGGGGTTGCACAGAGTCAGACACGACTGAAGCGACTTAGCACAGCAGCAGCAGTAGATTTTCTTCTAGGCTTTTTAATACATATATAAGCATAATTTTAAAAACTTGTTGAATCATGCTGTGTATATGTTACTCTGTACTCACTTTTTTCTTTTCTCTAACTTAACAATAAATGTTAAACATCTCACCATATCAAGCTATCAGACTTCTAGTTCATCTTTTTAATGGCTGCGTGGTTTACACTCTGAACTGTTCCTTAGTTTATTATAGTCTCCATTGATGGATAGTTAGATTTTCCTTGACTTTCTGATATTTTAAATAGTACTTCAGGGAATATACTTATATTAAATTTTTCTTGTTTTTCTAACAAATTATCACAAACTTAGTATTTTAAAACAGCCTAAATTTATTATTATCTTACTATTATCTATAAGTCAGAAGTATGACATTGGTCACACTGGCCTAAAATCAAGATATGTGTATCCTTTCTAGAGTCTTAGAGGCATATATGTTTCCTTGCCATTATCAGCTTCTAGAGTTTTCCCTCGGTTTTTGACTTGTAGCCTATCCTCCATCTTCAAGATGGGGAATCAGGAAATCACCACTGGAACTGTTGAGTTCAAGAGTATATACTTGAGGTCCAGAGATCAAAAAGCTGCAATTGTAGCTTCCTCTTTCACCCATGAAGTTGATGGCTGGATACTGGAATGCTTTTGCTGAGGAATTCAACATGTCTGTCATTGTGTTTTCAATAGCAATAGCTAGCCAAAGTATTGTCTTATGTCCACATTTCAAATTGCATGTAAGTAAGTTTTAAGTGGTGCAACCTATTTCACATCCAGAACCTGAGCTACAATAGAATCTGGAAAAATAGTTTTCTTGTTTCTATAATACAAGAAATAATCCAGAAGGAGGTTGGAATGTATGTGTACTGTTCCTTTTTCGCTGTATCTTGCACAGTAGATATCTAGCCATGTGCTGGTAGAGTGCTACTGATGTGTGTGTGCTGCATGGAGGTTGACCAGGAGCTGGAAAAGTGAGTCCTTCTGTGTGAATCAGTGTTCTTAGTTTCAAATATCAGAACCCACACTAGTTGGTTTCATTGAAATGAAATTTATTAAAGCATTGAGGAACTGCAGGAATCCTAGAAGAGCCAGAAAGTGAGACTTGGAGGAAATATATCAAGTAAAGTGTCCAAATCCCATCAGGAAGCTGCTTTAGTGAAGACATCATTGATGTCACCACTTGTCACTGAATCCATAGACTGTTCAATCCCATGAGATACTGCCTCTTCACTTTGCTCACTAATAAATGAAGTCATGTGCGAGAGTGTTTGGTTGGCTGAGCCTGCTTGTATTATTAGCAGGTGAGATGAGAAAGTGAGTTCTGACTTTTACTCTAGAGAGGAGAAAAGCAGAAAAAATTTCCATCCATCTTAAAAGGCTGTTAGGAAGATGCTGAGTATCCACAGACATGAAGATGTCCACTATAGTGAGCAATGAATCGAAGACAAACAAGCAAAATTTTATAAACAATGATGTGGTTTTATGTCATACATAAATTCCTTTTTGTGAACTCCTAACTATTAGTAGATCTGGTTTATATAGTCCAGCTTGTCTCAGCTGAGTAATTGTAGGACTGTTTTGGATGTTCTTAGGCTTTAGAAACTTTTATTTTTGGAGGCAAACTGTATCAAGCTCATTAATCCACGGCCCACATTAATACAACTTAAGTGCAATAGCACGTGTTTAATTGAAGTTTACTACTGCCTCTATTTTGTAAACATTTTTCTGGACTTTGTTAATTTTGATCTTACAGTTTCTGTTTTGTATGTTGGCACATATTTTTTTAGATTTCAGGTATTTTCATAAGTCTTTGGAAATCACATAGGCTTTAAGCAGTATGTCGTTAGTACCCATTGCATCGAACAACCTTAAAGCTCTGTATGGAATCCATTGTCCAAGCTTGGACCAAAGGATTAAATTGGCAACTTCCCCCAGCAAGACAGAGTGTAGCAACAGTGATAATAAATGAGAAGATCCTTAAGGGGAAAGGGAGAGACTAAAGTCAGGCTGTTTGATACCTGAATGTGTACAGTATAATAAAAGGAACATACAGCTGGTTGTTTTCTCATGGCTTAGAAGATAAAACTCTTCTAAGAAAGTGTAGATATGTAAAATAATATGTATCACAAATTCAAACCAAGCCAATACAGGTATTTCTAAACAGATAGTAAGAGATAAAAAAAATTTCTGTCTACTGTGCAATCCTTTTTACCAGGGATCTATTCAAAATTAACAAATCATTCCTTTGATCAGCCTTGTTAGTCCATATGACAATTTAATTAGAACTTATTTTTCTGTGTTTTACTGATGCTGAAAAATCTCAGTACTTTTGTGAATGGGGAGGTCTATTAGTTTCAGTTTATATTTTAGTTGTCTTATAAATCTATAAGCAGTTGTATACATTTTATGAGGTCCAGGTTCAGTTCAGTTCAGTTCAGTTGCTCAGTTGTGTCTGACTCTTTGCGACCCCATGAACCGCAGCACGCCAGGCCTCCCTGTCCATCACCAACTCCCGGAATCCACCCAAACCCATGTCCATTGAGTTGGTGATGCCATCCAGCCATCTCATCCTCTGTCGTCCCCTTCTCCTGCCCTCAATCTTTCCCAGCATCAGAGTCTTTTCAAATGAGTCAGTGCTTTGCTTCAGGTGGCCAAAGTATTAGAGTTTCAGCTTCAACATCAGTCCTTCCAATGAATACCCAGGACTGATCTCCTTTAGGATGGACTGGTTGGATCTCCTTGCAGTCCAAGGGACTCTGAGGTCCAGGAAATAGCCTTAAAAATGTTTTTTATTTGTTGGTTTGTAGTAATTTTTTAAAGTGTAAAGACTGTCACAATGATCACACAATAGATAATGTGGTGCCATCATTCCCTCTTTTTAGTATTTAGAGCTTTAGCTATCTGAGAAATATTCATACAACATCACTTATCACTGAAGCTTAGATGAATACTCAGGAGAGAAAATTACACAATTATTTTAGGTAATTATATATAAAGATGTATTAATTATAAAAATCTAACATGAGTTTAGTAATGATAGGATATAGCTTAAATCTCTGACTTCTATTTAAAAAATTTCTAAGAATCACATCCAGGTATAAGAAATAAAAAGGTGACATGTTCATCTGTGTATAATTTGCATATTTCTGCATAAGTTACACTGTCAAGTCTCAGGCTGTTTTCTAATTAATCTTTGTTGTTGCTTTCATGAGGGTTTTTTTTTTCTTCTTTCTTTACTATTTAATGAATGCAACAACAAATAATTAGGACTCAACCAACACTTTTTCCCTAGTTGTGAGAGAGGGAATTACATATGTAAAGAGAAAGAATATACAAAATCTTGGTATAATGAGGTGCATCTGAGACATTGAGATTATTAGTAGACCCTTGAAAGTAGTATGGAGAATTTGGAGCTAAAAAGCATTTATTAACATAAAAAAAATATTGCTTTGATAGAGTATGCCCAGGCTTATTATCCAGGACAGAGTAGCATCTATTTTTTGGCCTGCATTCTGCTGGTAGAAGCTTACCTGTTTTTTTTTCCCCCCTTGGGTAAAGTTTTTTTGAAAATTAAGGGATTAACTGTCACCTCATTATCATTGTTAATCACTTCCAGAGCTCTTTGCTGTTATCCATCACAGTGGTTAAGAGGATCACAAAGAAAGTGGTACATCTTTATTCACAGAGAAAATTGATTATTGGCTGCTACCTATATCTGCTATATATTTCCTTTGAACACTGTGGAATAGTAATTAAATTACTATTTATTACTAAATAGTAGAATTAGAATTAAATTCCTATAAGTGATTCTTAATATTGTGTGTAAGGGGTTAATTAAGATAGAGCAATATTGAATATCAAATAAATAAGACCATAGAAAATAAAACACAAACCACTAAGATAGTATTAATATTTCCTCCTGAACTGTTTGTTTTTCTCCTATTCACATAGTTCTTTTAAGCAGTTTTCTTCAAAGTTTTGAAGAAAAGACTTTTTCCTGTTTAAAAATTAAGAAATTTTTAGCAATGTGAAGAAATTTTATTTATATTTTTTCACTCTTAATTAACCCATTTATTTCATATTGATAATATAATTACATATATTGTGAAATGGTTTCCAGTATGTTTAATGAACATCCATCATCTCACACAGTTATAAATTTTTTTACTTTATGATGAGAACTCTTTAAGATTTACTCTTAGCAACTCATATATATGAAACAGTGTTATTAGCTATAGTTATCATGTACATTACATCCCCAGAACGTATTTATCTTAAAACTGGAAGTTTGTACCTTTTGACCATCTTTCCCAAATTTACCCATCCTCTGCTTCTTTTGTGGCAATTACAAATCTGATTCTGTTTTTTTTAAGACTTCACACATAAAATCGTCCAGTATTTATTTCTGTCTGTCTAACTTATTTCACTTAGCATAGTACCCTCAAAGTCTGTCCATGTTGTTACAAATGGCACTATTTCCTTGTTTTTTATGACTGAATAGTTTTCCATTGTATATAGAAACCACATTTTCTTTATTCATTCGTCCATTAGTGGTTGTCTGTGTCTTAGATTATCATAAATAATACTGCAATGAACATGGGGGTACAGACACTGCCTTTCCTTTGGATATATTCCTGGAAGTAGAATGCTGGATCATATAGTTGTTCTATTTTTAACTTTTCAAAGAGCCTCCATACTTTTTTCCATAGTGGCTATAGCATTTACATTCCCATCAACAGTGCATTGGGGCTCCTTTTTTCCACATTCTCACCAGCATTTGTTATCTCTTATCTTTTTGATAATCATCCTAACAGGTTTGAGGTGATATCTTATTATGGTTTTGATATGCATTTCCAAAATGGTGAGTGATGTTGAGCAACTTTACATGTACCTGTTATCTGTTTGAATATCTCCTTTGGAAGAATGTGTATTTGCCCACTTTAAACTGGAATATTTATATTTTTGCTGTTGAGCTGTAAGAGTTCCTTATTTATTTGGAGTATTAATCCCTTATCAGATGTGTGGTTGGTAGATATTTTCGCCAGTTTTATAAGTTGCTTTTTTATCTTACCATTTCCTTTGCTGTATAGATACTTTTTAGTTTGATGTAGTCCCAGCTATTCATTTTTTATTTTGTTGCTTTCCCTTTAGATGCCATTTCCAGAAGATCATTGCCAAGACCCATGTCAAGAAGTCTTTTCCCTATGTTTTAGGAGTTTTATGGTTTCAGGTCTTATGTTTAAATCTTTAATCCATTTGAGTAATTTTTGTGTAAGATAGCGATCTAGTGTCATTCTTTCACACGTGAATAGATTTACATGTTTGATAAAAACATCCATGAGCTTTTTTTTCAAAAATAAAAAAAATTTGTGAGAATTGAAGTTGTAAAATGAAGATGCTCTCTTAGCTAAGAATGCCTTTATAGAAATGTATAAATGCAATTATCCTGTAATAAATAAGCATATCTTCAGATTTCCTCAGTAATGTATCACTGGAAAAAAATTAAAAGATGACATTGCTACTCACAATAACAATACAAAGTGAAAACAATTGCAACACAGATCCAAGATGTTAGAGATGAATGAAAAATTATCTTGCTTTTTATAGTTAAAGTTTGCTAGTTTAGTATTTATGACAGGCTTATAGACTACTGAATTACTCAGGTAAAATATTGTTATCTTTGTTTCAAAAGCATTCTCTTTTTCTTCCTAAGAGAATGCTTTAGAAACACAGATAACAATATTTGGCGGCCAGGAGGAGCAACCTGAGGAGCAGGGGCTGCGCAGGTGCAGGAGGGCCTAGAGGAGCTGTCCCACGCTGAAGGTCAGGAACTGCGGCAGTAAGGAGATACCCCTCGTTCAAGGTAAGGAGCAGCGGCTGTGCTTTGCTGGAGCAGCCATGAAGAGACAACCCGCGCCCAAGGTAAGAGAAACCCAAGTGAGATGGTAGGTGTGGCAAGAGGGCATCAGAGGGCAGACACACTGAAACCATACTCGCAGAAAGCTAGTCAGTCTAATCACACTAGGACCAGGGCCTTGTCTGACTCAATGAAACCAAGCCATGCCTGCAGGGCAATGCAGGGCGGGCGGGTCATGGTGGAGAGGTCTGACAGAGCGTGGTCCACTGGAAAAGGGAATGGCAAGCCACTTCAGTATTCTTGCCTTGAGAACCCCATGAACAGTAAGAAAAGGCAAAATGATAGGATATCAAAAGAGAATCTCCCCAGGTCGTTAGGTGCCCAATATGCTACTGGAGATCAGTGGAGAAATAACTCCAGAAAGAATGAAGGGATGGAGCCAAAGCAAAAACAATACCCAGTTGTGCATGTGACTGGTGATAGAAGCAAGATCCGATACTGGAAAGAGCAATATTGCATAGGAACCTGGAATGTCAGGTCCATGAATCAAGGCAAATTGGAAGTGGTCAAACAAGAGATGGCAAGGGTGAACGTCGACATTCTAGGAATCAGCGAACTAAAATGGACTGGAATGGGTGAATTTAACTCAGATGACCATTATATCTACTACTG